>NW_027019317.1:7198284-7267286 GCF_013076305.1 Rhopilema esculentum
AAAGAGAGAGAGATTGAAAGGATAGTAGCCGATGGTTGCAATGTCTATTTACTCATGATGCGTACGGTCATTCCATTCAGCAGGTTCAATCGGGATGATGAATTTATTTGTCCAATGACGTCACGATTGCGAAGTGGGTAATGCGACTGTTGAAGTATTGGAATTGGATCCATTAGATATGCAGGTGTTTGATTATTCATCATTTTGTAAAACAACGTAAGGCGTCTACTCCGGCGTCGGGAACTTAACGATTCCCAACCAAGCTCGGCGTATATCTTCGTTCGCGATGTCCCCCTCCATGCTCCTGTGATGGCTAGAGCAGCTGAGTACTGAACGGACTCAAGCTTTTCCATCAAACTTGACAAAATAACATTACCGCTGGATTCACATGCTTTGGCTGGAATATGATAGATCACATCTCCGTATTCAAGGTGAGGTCGCACATAGAGTTTGAATAGTTCGTTTAGGGTATGTCTGGGAAGGATTTTGGAGAGATGTTTCAGAAGACCGATACCCTTTCTTGCTTTAGAGATCGCTGCTTTGATATGAGCCGAAAAAGAAAGCTTTGAATCCAGAATAATACCTAGATGTTTATGTTCATCAACTTTTCTCACTGGTATGTTGTTAAAACGAATCTCTGGATGGTTGATTTCAATTCGTTTCGTCGAAAAAGTTAATTCAACAGCTTGTTTGTGTGGATCGGGGTTGAAGGACATTTTCCAATCATAGGCCCATTGACTTATCAATTCAAGATCATGGTTCATGTCATTGGCAGCTGAGTTTGGATCTTCCACAACGGTGAACAGCGATGTATCATCAGCAAAAAGCTTGATATTACACTTCATACCAGCAGCTAGATCATTGATATAAACAAGGAACAACAGGGGTCCCAGTATAGAACCCTGGGGTACTCCCGCCGAAACATCTCCCCAGAGAGAATTCTGTCCATTTAGGACAGTTCGTTGTTTTCTATTCTTCAGAAAACTTTCAATAAGCAAAAGTAATTGTCCAGTGACGCCACAACGTTTTAGTTTATAAATAAGGCCGTCATGCCATACCCTATCGAATGCCTTAGAGATATCGAGAAACACAGAGCGAACATCAAGTGGAGGATTACAATCAAAGGCTTTAAAGATAGTATGGGTGATTGAGATTAGTTGGTTAATCGTTGAGTCACCGGGACGAAAACCTGATTGATTCGGATTGAGTAACTTGCATGACACCAGGTGAGAATATAAAGGATCGTACATGAGTTTTTCAAGAATTTTTCCAAAAATGGGAAGGAGAGAGATTGGTCGATAATTTCCTTTAAGATTTTTCTCGTTTTTCTTGTGAACTGGCACTACATTTGCATATTTCCATCTTTCGGGAAATACACCCCGCCTCAAGCAGTTTTCGAATATAATTTTTAGAGGAGTAACTAGTGCAGCATCGCTTAACTTTACCATTCTGACTGATATTTCATCCCAACCATGAGCTTTATTGGGATTTAGAGACCTTATAATGTTAAGAATCTTTTCCTCAGATATAAGAAACTCGCTTATGAAAGAAGAAGGAGTTGGAACATTTAGTGGAATTACGCTATCTGTATCAATCGTCGTACACTGGAGAAGGAAATAATCATTGAATATCTGCGCCTTTTCAGTGAAATCCGTTATAAAAAAACCATTTTCTTAAAGAGGTGGTATTATTGGAATCTTAGCTTTGTTTAGGACAGTGTTAATTAAAGACCAATATGTTTTACTAGAAGTCCCAGGGTTGGCTAAGGTGTTTCCTGCTCTAAGGAAGAAATTGCGTTTGGCATCCTCAATCAACTTTGAACCTTCGGATATCATTTGTTTCATTCCTTCTAGCCTGTCATTTGGTTGACCGTTCTTTATGAATTTTCTATAGGCACGATTCTTTTTCCTTAGGAAGGTTTTGACCTTATCTGTTATCCAAGGTGCTTGATGGGGTCTAATCGTTTTAACTTTGTTGGGTATATAATTTGAGTAAATGTTTAGCAGAACTTCATTAAGTAATTCTACTTGCCTATTAGGACACGTCAAGTTGCCAAGGTGCTCTCGCCAGTGAAACATTTCAATGCTTCTCCTAATGGCAGTGAAATTTGCTTTGTCATAGTACCAAATCCTGCGTTTGTAGGGGAGTAGTTTTGCATTTGAAACAGATAGTTGTCCATAGATTATTTGGTGATGGCACTGGTCATGCAAAGAAGGATGGACACCAGACTCAATAAAGAGGTTAGGCTGGTCAGTGAAAATCAAATCAATACAGGATTTGGAATCACCCATCAGATGTGTTGGTTCTGAAATTAATTGATGTAAGCCTAGATCAGATGTTAGTGGCTCGAACAACTTTCCCTCATTATTCTCTATATCATTTTCCCACCATTGAGTTGATCGACAGTTAAAGTCACCCGTAATAATGACACAAAATGGATTTTCAGCATGCATTTTGGATAACATAAGCTCGAAATTCATCATGAAGCTATCAAATTCAGTCTGATTCTGGCTTGGACTTCTATAAACAACGGCGAAAAAGTACTTTTTCCTATTTATACGGATCTCATAAACAATGCATTCGGTTAGGGTCACTAAGTCAGAACGATTTATTGAGGGGAGAGAATCTTTTACGTAAAGCCCAACACCACCTCTTTTCACATTTTGTGGATGGTTTGCTTTAATGAATGAATAGCCACCAAGTGCGAGACCATCTTCATTAACGGTACTATCAAGATGAGTTTCTACAATGGCAATTAAATCGTAGTTGAAAACCGAGTTATATGCTTCAATGAGTGATGCTCTTAAAAAGTCATACGCTGCAATACTGTTCAGGTTCCAACAGCAAAAATCAAAAGTTTCTGGACCAGGATTCATTTCAACATCACCACTGAGCAGGATGCTCCTAAAAACCAGCCACTGTATGTGAAGAATGAGATAGATTATGCAAGCAAGGTTAAAATAGGCATATCGGGAATGAAATTGCTCGAGAGCAAAATATTTATGTCGAACAAGGGTAATGGCAGCACGCGGGATACGCTTGAGAAGTTCAATAGTCACATAAAATATTATCCTTGCAAATTGATGCATGCGAGCAAAAAGGAGGAAGCAACATAATTCCGTTGCCACGGAGTGCAATGCAAAAAATTGTATCAACAGCGCAAGGGGAAGAGCGAGGATCGAAATCGCAATGAAGCCATAACAAAAACAAAATAACAGAACGACTTGGACAAGAACTGAAGTCGGCCTGTGGATTTTGCCCAGTGGGGATGATATTTGAATGGACACATGGAAACACCCTATTGTTGCTCGCCATTGGTTCAATTCAACCGGCATCGTCATGCAGAAATCCTCTCGCTGGTCCTAAAGGGCAATAATTCACAATGTAACAACCATTAAAAATGCCTACAGAAGTTAACGGACAAAACAAATTAACACAAAAGGCAAAAGATACAAACTCAAAAGTATTAGCGAACACAACTAGCATTTAGTATCACGAGGGAAATGAATCGCAGTGAGCTGGGAATTACACAGATCTTTTTGTACAGCATAGTTTGAAAAAGGCAAACGAGAAACTGTGATAATGTTACCTTAGATAATCCAATGGGAAAGGGAGGGCCAAAAATGTAAAGTGAAGAGAACACTGATGTTGACTAGAAGTTTTTAGAAGCTGGATAGAAATTTTAGATTAATTTCATAGCCAAAAATCCGTTACTTTTATAAAACACAACTAAAGAAGCCAGGGATCGTTCATTCATTGACTCAACGGAGGCGAGTCATGGTTGCAGTCTTCAAGTATTTCCAAGGGTTAAAGCCTTAACATCATCAATGCTTTCGAAGAAGGAGAATTTGCCTTTAAACTTAACACGGGGCCGACAATTTACATCCGCGAATGCAAATGAGTCGCTGTACTCCTTGAGTAGGTCGTTAGCTGCGTTGATTAGGTTAAGCCTTGGCTTCGTCAAATCTAAACGAATCTTGACTTTGCTGGACTTCTTTCGTGCACGATAAACGGCAGTTCTATGTCGCCATGTTGTTAATCTAACGATGACTTGCTGTTTTGCTTTCCCATCTCTTGATGATTTTGGACCAATCCGATGGGCGCGGTCAATTACCGTGTCTGGTACGTCAACTCCAATTTCTGTAAAAACGTGTTTAACTTTTTGCAAAACATCTTCACTTGTCTCCTGATTACTATCTTCAGGGAATCCAATGCCGTCAATCCTTAAGCATAACCTGCGAGAGTACTGTTCATGGCTTTCTTGGTTTGATTTCAAGTGAGCAATATGACTTTCCAAAATGGCGTTTTTGGATTCCAAAACATTGATGTTTGTCTCCAAGCTTGTTATTTTCTCCATCATGCTGGTGACTAAAGCCATTATTTCTTGTTTCATTTCAGTTATGTCTTTTTTGTCGGCAAGATTATGGAGCTGTTCGTCTAAGTAAGATTTTAATTCTTCGGATACCATCATATTTTCATTAGGCCCTGCCGATGAACCTGCACGCGTTTTTACCATAGCACAAAAAAAGTAGGAAAATCATTACCTTAACTTCCAAAATTTCGTTCGGACATCTCTTGCCATATTTAAACCATACTTCAAGATGTAGCAAGTATATTCATTGAGTAACCCAGCTTATAATTTGTCTTTTTACATCGCGACGAAAAAGCGTGACTGTTCGATAGGACTAGGTAGCGATAGCCAAATCAAGTATTGATCGCAGGTATTGATCGAGAAGAGCTGAAACTGCTTTAGGCTAGGAACTCAAATTAAATCGCAACTCTTCGAATCGACAAAAAAGCGAAATACGACCTGCCAATGAATACCAAAGCTGTATCATATCACGCCTTAATCTGCGTTATGGTCTTTGAAGCCTTCAAATGTGTCATTTACTCTTAATCTTGAAATTCAGCTTTGTCGCACATAACTAGGAAGGTTGAGGTTGAATAATTGCCGCCAAAATTTCGTTATACACACAAATATGCGCATCTTGGGTCTTTTGTGTCAGAGAAAATGGGTGTAACATACCCAAATTTTCAGAGATAAGGGTGTGTTGCGATGCCGGTTATGTCAGAGATAAGGGGGTAGATATCCATTATTGGAACTCACATAGTATATAGATTCTTATCATAGAGTTAGGAATATGATTCTTATAGAGTGAACCCGCCGGGGTCAATACGGATCCGATCCCGTGAAAACGCAATATTTTCAGATCCGAATCCGTGTCAGATCCGAACACCCCGTCAAAAATGAGTTCGGATCCAAATGGTTCCGATATAGTTCGGATCAGATCTCATGTAAACAGGGCCTGAATGAGCTCCCCAGTGACAAACGGAACTACATACCATCCAGCCTTGAATGCGGGCAAGGCGGCGGGGAGACTTCATCCTATGCTTACAGCATCGGAAGAGCATAGGAAGGTGTTTCCTCTCTTTTAACCATCTTTTAAGAGATGAAAAAATCGTAAAGATAAGTTAGTTAGGGCTAAACTTAGGGGGAAGCGGAAGTGTCTCGCATAACAAGGGTTGTACTCCATGCCGTAAGTCTCGATGTCAAGTGTGCTATGATATGTGTGACAGTGATACTTTTACTTCCCATATAACTGATAAGGGATATAAGATTGATTTTCCGTTTAATTGTGATTCGTCCAATGTTGTGTATCTTATGGAATGTAAAGTCTGTGGTGTACAGTATGTTGACACAGTTTTATTTCTATTTCCAATCTCTTGGGTTATTTTCTCCTCATAAAGATGTGCCGCGCATAGAAAAACGACGTTGGAGTTGGACGTGACATAGTAAATACAGTGAAGGAGTGGCATTGGGGCATCTTGCAATGCCATGTAAAGCAAAAATTTAGTATGAATTGGCCAGTCTCTGAGATTTTTATGCCTTTGTTATGCTAGAATAGGGGTTTGTGCACCGGGATATTTTTTTCTGGCCATATTGATGTAGTATAGAGTGAGGCTATCTTGCAATGATCTAGCTAGTATGTTGCACATGGTCCTGGCGAATGTGCAACAGGCTTCTGCTACTTGTCTCTGCAGACCGACGAGAAGTCTATTTGTTACCTATGTTGGCTTCAGGGTAGAGACAAGTCGGATATCGATTTATTGGGTAGAGAAAGGTCGGATATCGATCAAATGCATAACAATTTATTGTTCTGCTCTTGAGGTGCCCCACCATTATGCTGGCTGGGTGTGTGTGTTTTTTCTGCCTTCTTTTTAAAGATAAAATTACCTATTATTTTATATATAGTGAGTCTGGTACCCAGGGTATCGTTCTACACACAGGAAACCAATTGGTAAATTATTGTCTTGTTTAGCAGGAAACTACTGGTTTTGCAAACTCTCTGTCTTTCTATAACATGTTTAACTTTAGAATATTTGTTTCTCAAATCACTATTTAATTCAATTAATGCCCTTAAGATTGGCTTGGGGGCCCTTAGGACTTACTCTAACCCCGACCTATGTCTGTTACGCCACTGATTCTATATTCTTAATGCTATCATCACGAAATAAACAGGGTAGATCATCCTGTTGCCTTTGTGGCTCAAGATTCATTGAATGAAGAAAGGAAGACTTCGTAAATGATTTGTCATAGAACTATTCTTTCTGATATTTTCACCCTAAATTAAATTACATTAACATTAATCTGTAATCAAAATAACATTTTTGCATATACTAATAATTATCAACATATACATACAAAATTGTTATAATATCCATAGTGCATAAATCAAAATTCGTTTACAAACTTAATCACAAATGCATTTCTTTAGCATCAAAAATAGGTAAACAACTGAAAAAGAAAGTGGTTTAACATTAACTTTTAAAAACTTACTAAATATCTATAGTGTATGTTAATGTATGCTTGAATTATGTTATGTAAAATATTAGTTAAAAATATATAAATATATAAAATATACGATATTTTAAATCGTTCTAAGGTATGCAGTTGCATAAAAATCGCTTGCTTTTGTGCACTATGACGATTTCAGAAGAAAAAAGCAACCACAAGTGTTTAATCGTTTGCTGTGTAAGGTCTTTCCCTGAGCAACATATCTCAAGGGCTCCCACATAAGTTGTAAACTCTGGGATGGGGAAGTGATCGGTGGGATTCATGTTCTAGACAAAATCTATTTTTAAACATTAGAGCTATGGGTGAAATATAAAGCATTATCTGTGTTAGATTTAGAATCTTTCGTGTTTGTTATTTCTCCATCCACTTTGTCAGCATAAAAGTTCTCTGGAAGTTGATCTTGGTCACAATATGCCACTGTTGTTTCCCCATTCATGTCAAGCTTTGGATATCTCAAAGCAAGGAACTTTCGAAGATCAAAAACTACGTCTCTTTCTAATGCTGCCTCTTCATAATTTTCTTTCTTATGGAATGTGTCCAAAAATTGTCTGACCATTTGCCTGCCCCTTGCATCAGCTGATTTTTGCATCAAAATGTCGAATTCTTCGTCTGCAGCTTTAGCTTCGATTTCGTCATAACTAAAACAGATTTTAAATTTCATTTGAATTGTAGACATACAAGATATCAAAACCTGGGTTTAAGAATACACTTTCATTTTAAATTATCTTGTGAAAATATTTGTTTTCGCCCGTTTTACAAACACATCAGAGATAACGATGTTCGAGACTGAAGTTCGCATGCAGGGTACTATGGGATTGCAAAACAAAGTAATTTGCCGATGATATTGGCGTAGCAAGTTTCACGAAGATGTGGTCGTACGACTGAAATCTCAATGAATTGCGCAGAGATACATCAACATACATCTAGAGAAATGAGATGTGCTGCAAACAAAGGTTGCTAGCCAGGATCCACTGATTTCAATAGCCAGCATAGAGAGGGATTTTTAGAAACAGGGATACGAAGTACTCATAGAGATGCGGAAATACTAGAATTACTTTAGGGTAAAAACTAGGGTGGGCACATCGAACTCCAATGGATAGAGCAAGGATGCGACAATGTGCATTATAATTAATCATAAAAGCAGCTGTTTCTTTTTCAAAAAAGATGGTTTAAACTGTTTTTAACCAAATTTTACAAGGCATGCGGCGCATTACTAGCATGCCTTGACGCTACACCACTGGTAAATTCGGAGATTTTTTTCTTGAATATTTGTAGCATGTATTATTGCTGCTATACTGTTCTAGCACTTAAGTCCTATCTAGTGATAGATCTATAAATCTTATGATAAAACTGGTAGAAATAAGCACCTTCGCATACTGGCAAGCTCCTTGGATGGCAGTTCTGTAAAGCAGCATTTGACGAGTAGGTGGAAGAAAAACACTGCTGATATTCCAATCGTTAGAAGAATAAGACCAGCCAGTCTTGAGTAGGTGTTGTATCTTTTCTTCTCGGTCTCATAAACAGCTTTTGAAAATTTGGCTTGTGCCTTCTCGTTGAATGGTCCAACCACAGTGCATGAGTATGCTTCAGAGAAAAGCAGAGACATTGTCAACCAGCTCATGAAGGCTAAAGCTGCAAAAGCCAGTGAAAACGACAAATTCTTTATAAAATGATACCAAGTCCGCTTTCGTCTGCCGAAAGTTGCTGTTGGAGGAACATCTTCGTCCTTTCTACAGAATCCTATCAAAGCCACAGAAAAGCTTTTCGATGCAAGCAATGATAGAATTGCCAAAACCAGTCCAGGAAGGACCATAAATATCCATCCATACATGTAATGGACTGCTATAGGACATTGAAAGAACGATTTGGTCAGCAATTGATTAAGGCATGCAGTTGCTGCTATAACCATTCCACATTGTAATGTGACTTCCTTTTGCTTGACCAGGGATGTTAAAGAATTGATATACACACTGAACGCCTGAGACATCTTTCAAGGTGACTTTAACTGTTTCAAAATGATATGAGCGTCACTGAGACTAAGCTGCTCTGAAGATATTAGTCGACACAAGGCCTTTTATAGGAGACCTTTGGTGCACATGATTGCAATGCCGGAACCAAAGCCACAAGGAGATTCCACCTGTTCTTTGATAAACGAAAGTACGCTAGGTGTGTCAGTGAAACGCGGAAAGGGATCTATGAATGACACAAATTTTTTCTCAAAATCCAACGAGATTAACCGCTATCAGAAACGAGATGCACGGAGGGAGATCTCCATTGTGAAAAAAAAACCACAACAGAAAATTAAAAGAAATAAGGATATCACCGTTAAATTGATCAAACACGGGCTCTGGTATCGTAACAGGGTGGACATGAGGTTGACAGGGGTGGACTGGGGTGGATTTTCCTGGACGCAGAGAAGTTTATGGCAATCAATAATAAGTTATTGGGAGGGCGTGTAGGGCTGATTTCATTTGACTGGAGCATTTGATTGTGTGACTTAATAAATTGCAAAAATGGGCGTTTTTATCATTTTCTAGGCCCCTGAAGAGGGTGGTACTATAATCCGATTATTATCTAACTTCCCCACTCCAAAACGTTCCTCTAAAATTCGTCCCTGATTTCAATATAGTGACAATGACCTACTTGAACAATTCGTTGTTACCTTATTATTTATCTGCACATTATAGAGCTGTTGCCCTCCGTGGAATCTATGAGTGAATGGCTTTAAACATTGAATTTCATTAATTAAAATGACACATTTTCTACCATTATTTATACATATCTTTAAATGGCCTTAGATCAGTAAAGTATTTTGGTGCTTAAGTATGGAATGATACCCCAAATAGGGCCTTAAATAATCTACGGCATACAAGATTTATTTTATTTTTCTATAAACATATCACCTTGTTTATTACGCAAAAAGGATATTTTGGTTCTTTCTTTTTTTATTTCATTTTTCTTTATATCAAACTAGTAATATGTCTGGGTTCATTTCTTAAATTTTAATATTTCCCTTTTTCGATTTTTCAATGCAACATTCTAGTTTGCAATCATCTGATATTCATACATAAATTTATAATGTACGTTTCTGTTTCGACCATTATTTGTGCAAGTACGCCCACAAGTATGTGATATAAGAGCCAAAATGGGCGTTAACCATGTTTCCTTTTTGTCATCCAGTTGGTTATTGGCTGGCAACTCCCACGGACTCTGTTTCAGGCAAACTTTGCTTCGTTTTGAAATACTAAAGTTGAGAGGAATAGAATTTTACTTAAAAATTCATACAAGACAGCTTTCTAAGGTTGACAAACCTAGTTTCAGGGACACGTGCCCCCTTGTGCCCCCGGCTCCTACATCTATGCAAGAACTCATTCTTGCCATCATCTAGGTCCATTGAATAGAGAATTAGTGCCTAACCATCGAAAGAATAAAATCGACCCTATCATTTTAGCTGTCTTTTCAGTTTTATATAGTGATTTTGGGGATTCCCTTTTTTGTCACATTAAGAAACCATGTTTTCAGTTATATCTATTGATGTATGAAAAGAAAAGTAATATTTTCTTTTTTATGTTGTGACCAGACTCAGGCACGTGGCTGTTGGAACCGAGTCATGTGAACTGAGTCGCTTAATTATTCGTTTGTAAGTTGTAGTAACACTATATGTAAACGTATTGCTTTTGTATTTCATTGGGTTTTTCTCTTAATCCCATTGAAAACACATTGGCCTTATTTGGAGTTGCAGTGTAGAACAAAGAACAGTGTACTGAGAACAAAGTTTTTGGTTCTACTTGTGGTTTGATGTAACCCACTGAGTTTACTATCCGGGGGGGGGGGGGGTACCCACATTATGGCCTGACAGGGGGTCCGGGGGGTACTCAAATTATGGCCTGACAGGGGGTCCGGTCAGGGTCAAAGAGGGCCAAAGCTAAAATTTTAAAAAAATATTCTCAAATGGTAGTATTTTTTGACAAAAACCCTCAAACGGTAGCATAAAAACCGAAATTATTTCCTTGGTAGCATCCATTTCTTTGTGCTCTCCTGGTCCTTTTTTGACAAATTTCTTCATGATTTCAGTCCATCATCTGGCAGATGGGGTGAAATTATCGAGTGTTTACATGCAGATTCTATCCCACATTCCGAGAAGATCATCCCACCTCCAGCCTGTGTGATGTCAAGCGGGACAAAATCTGATGGCATGTATATGAAAATTGCATCCCTTTTATCCAGCTTCATCCCACCAGTCAGCGTTTACATGGAAAAACATTCATCCCACCCAAGTTAGATCCCAGCTCTCACGTTTTGGGACCTAGCCTAACCGGGATGGCTCGTTTGCCATATAAACGCAAGAGGGTGGGACCTCACCTCTCAGTTAACAGTCTGGAGGGTTGGATGAATTTCTCAATATAAACAGGCCCCGTGGCTCAACTCCCAAAAACAATTTTTATCGCAGCTATTTCATTTTAAAAACAACCTTGCTAACTACTTTTCGTTCTCCGATATTTCAACTGCTCGCGATTAATCAATCTTCATGTTTTGTGTTGCTTTTTATACAGAACATTGTTGAACATTGCTTTTGCTTTTGCATCCACGCTAAATGTGATCATCAAGCAACTATGGGTAGGGAAGAGTTGCTATTAAACTTGAATCTCGGAGCTGCAACTTAGAACCGTCCGGTTCTAAACACTTAAACATGTTTTTTATGCTTAAACGGAACTAAATTCAGTTAATGCAAGACAATTCTAATTTTATTTTTTCGTTTCATTTTTATCTACACTCCCCGAGACCAAGCTACTTAGACATCATAGCCCAATCTTTTCAAACAGGAAAATCTAAGAAAACTATAGACATATTTAGCAAAAGTGTCGCAAAGCATTTTTTTAAGGACTCGAATTTGATTCATAAGTTTTCCTGATGGAATTATTATATAAATATTGCACTCTTTTTTGAACCACTGTGAGAATATCTAAAAAATTTTTCCAAATTGTTGCGCTCCCAACCGTCTAATCAATGACAAAACATTTTGATCTCCAAAAAGTGAAAGTAACTGGGCTGAACTTGGCAGCCCATCATATGATAACTGTTAAGCCTTCAATGAATTCTTGTTTAGGCGGAATCATTGAAGTTATTAACCTTGACCAATCTATGTTTATTTTCCCCTTAGACAACATTCTTTAACAATGAAGTCTATGAATTGAAATATAATGCTCATTATATTTTTTTGAATTAAGTTTACACGTTTCTGTAAAAAGCCCTGGCAAAATGACTAAACATTTCACTTAACAGTTCACTCAACAACGCTGAACATTTTTGACCATTTTTTGACCATAAAACTTTGCTCAACAATACTCAACACGACTTAACAACACTAAACAGGGTGGCAAAACGAATAAACTTTCCACAAAACTTTTGACTAAACAGTTTGCCAGGGCTTAAGAAAATATTTTATAAGGAAGTTATCTATAGGAAAAATTCGAAGGAAATTGCCTTGTGAGAGTGAAATACTTTGACAATAATGTGCTGAACATGAAATTTTTAGGGTTCGAAGTTGGGTTTTTTGGAGAAATATAGCATATCTATAGCATTACATTTTCTTCATCACTGGGCATGCTCAGTAACGTAAAACTTTCCCATTTAACGTTTAGAAGTTGTTAAGAAAGCTTTAGTGCTGAAATTAATAAATAGCGCTTTAGCACAATCTTTTGTTCAGTCTCAAACTCATAATCTATCACTCAATTTGGCAATAACTACCAATTGCAATAAACGGACCACTGCTGTACCTCTGCTGAAGTTTCCCTACATATTTGTCTGCAGGTGTGTGTAGCCTGCAGTACTGTAGCTCTTGGACCTGTAGCATGTGGCTCTCGAACCGTAGTGTAGTGGTTGTCATACAAGGATAACGAAAACCGCATTAACTATTTTTGTCGTTTTCGCGGAACTCCACAAGGAATCACCAACAAAAACGAAACAAAGGAGATATCCGAAAACCAAAAGCAAATATTTAATGTCACTGGATATCATAAGAAGTGCGCCTTCGCCAATCAATCGGAGATGATGTGAAAGGCAGTAGAATTCTAAAGCGTGACGTCATCAAAAACCCTGTTTTTAGAATTTTTGAATTTCAACCACAAAACATTAAAGATAACCAAGAAATATATTCAAATATGCAAAATTGGCTAAATATGTCTAAAATTGGTTGAGATATTGCCAATGAAAAGTTTGAAGTTTGCTAACGAATCACTGTTATTTTCACTCTGTTCATAAAGTTATGAAGAGAGACAAAAAAAAGAGGTTTGATGGGGAAAGAGCCGAAAGACATGCTGCCACATCTCTGCCAATTCGTAACACAGTTCACTGATTTTGTACATTTGAAGGTATTTCAAGATGCTCTTTCGGGTTAAAATGGATCCAAATTCAAAAATTCTAAAATTAAATTCTGGTGATGTCATAACTTTAGAACTCTATACTTGCCAACGAAGAGGACACCGCTAAGCGAGGGGGCCCTTTATGTGGCCTGCCTTTTGCATATTCTCATGTATTTCTTTTTAATATTGTAGGGGAGTCTGTAGGATCAATCGTTCTATTCCTATCTGTCGAATTCTATCTTTCTTTTGAATTTATAATTTTATTTTCGCTTTCTTCCTTCGCTTGATAACGGGCTACAATGTCCGCCAAAAGTAGCTGGAACATTGAGATCGTACTCGTAATAAATGTATATTTTTCAGTTCATTTCCCTTTTTCAAGCAGACGGAACCCCCTCCCCCCCCTATACAATGTTGTGACGAAGGATGATCATGTCGCTAAACATGGGTTATACAATTTGCGCTCCAACATACATTTGTTGTCATTTTCCAGTGGCAATCCAACATTGTAAATGGGGGGAGGGGAGGCGTTTAGTAGGAAAGATGATTGAACTGTTCCAACACTTTTGGCGGGCATTGTATGCTCGAAACGTCGTTAATGTAATTAGTTCCTTCTTTCCCCGTACATACATGATACTGTACGATACGCAGTCTAGTTTATTTACTGAGCTTTGTTTGTGTCGATACTTCAATTGTATCTTTGATAGTATAATATAGATATGTCTTCAACCATACCTAATTTCCCGTTTTCGATGGCATTTTATTACTTATTATTACATATTTACATTATTACATTATGATATTATTTCTATGACCATCAAAACACACTCTGCAAGAAGACCGTGGCTCTATTTGCCAAAAAATAAGAACCAAGTAAGAACATTTGAGTAAAACCCAGCCCTAGATGAAAAAGTAGAAAAAATGCGTTTTTGAAAGTTTTCCATCTTATTAACAAAACAAGGCAGATTTTGTAAGAAAATTACTGTGCAACTAGAAAATTCATGCAAAGAAGGTTTCTTAGGAACGACGGAAAACGTGTGGTTGCACAAAATCTAATTTTGACTTGCGGAATAATCTTACGACGTGCGAGCCTCAAATTATACAAAAAATAAGAACATCGAGCCTTGGTAAAAACAATTTTTTTTTCATAAAAAAGAGTGTGGGGTGCACAAGGCCACCGAGAGTGGGGGCAAGGGGGGGCAAATTGCCCCAGGGCCTCAAGATCTAAGGGGCCGAAACAAATAACGAATTCAATTTCAACAAAGGACTTAATCAAACGTTGCAAAAGTTTTCCTAAAAAAAGTACACAGCTTGAAACGAATGCAAGAAGTGAATTTTCTGAAATTCATTTTTAACGAATCTGGAGGTCGTGGTCGCAAAAATTTTCTCCTCGCTCCGCTCGCAAGGGGCCCCAACTTGTGCTTTGCCCCAGCGCTTCATAAACCTCTCAGCGTTCGTGGGGGTATTTCAAGGCCTATATGACGCGATGCATTGCGGCATGTTATGATGAACTTTACGTTGGCGAATAAACCTAGGAAAAAGAATTTGATCGTGGCCATGTCCTTGGCGTAAGTATCCAATGAAGAATTTCGATAATGAGTTAGAGAGCTGGCTGTTGAACAAAAACCACTTATGTTCTCACTTAGAACAAGTTGACTTGCATCGTTATTCCGATTTTATCGATGACTTGATCATTACTACCCAGCCCATTTAGAGGTAACTTCCACAAAGACATCTAGAAAGTTAGTTGGCTCAAGTGGTTAGCCAATTACAGCAGAAAAATTAACAACATACCTACAATTATGTATATTTGCATATAAAATGGGCGAGCGTTATCATGGGTTTAAGTAGTTGTAAGCTATCAGATAATATTGCGTATTACAAAATAAAACTTTCGCAGCATCAGTGAAAGCAGCAGAAGCTTTTTACAGATTCTATTAAAACTAGATGTATAAGAAACTTGATTCAGTACTAACAAAAAAAGTTACTTAATTTGGCATCCATTTTGGCATTTTAATAAAACACCCTTGCAGATCAAAATGCTGTGTCTAGAAGTAAAGTCTCTTGAATTTCTTGGCCATTCTAATAAAACTTTCTTATAAACCAGTTTCTTATGAATAAAAATAATGTGTATTGCCCTGAACAATTATTTGCCGAAGATTTGACATTTCTTTCTTTTATTTGGTTGTTTCAGTAACAAGGGCAAGTGACACTTTCGGAACAAGGGTGAGTTCTGATGATGTCACGGTGATGATGATGATGATGAGGGATTTTGGTAGAAAATCAGCAAGGCGTAGCTAATTACCGTAGAAAGTTCAGGCGAAGAAAGTTGCGTTGTGTTCCACACCAGAAGTGTCTCAATGGTCTTCTTAGTCTAAAGTCAAGCAATAAACAGGTTTACCTAGAATGTCTTATTTCTCCTATAGGCAATCATCGATGGATCATCAGAAGCACAAATGGCTCAGGGGGCTAGGCTCCCTTTTTAATGCCGAAAATTTACGATTTCTACTTTTTCTATTGTTGTTTGCAACATTTAGTGCAAGTTCACCCATTGTTGCTTCGATAAAAAACTACACACGTGATTAAAACCATACACAGTTTTGTTACCTATTGGTGGCAGATTTTGTTAAATGATGTGACTTGATACAGAATTGGTTATTTTGAGATTAAGCGTATTGTAGCGTAGAATATATTTAGAGCCGATTATTTAATTCTCAGATTCTGGCTGCGGGCTTAATTTTTCATAAGGTGTTAAGGGGTAATATACTATTCATGACCTTTAGTTTGGTTGTCGAAAAGGAGCTTCCACTACCCATGCACTCGTAAACTTAGTTGAACAAATGAAGAAATCCTTGGTCAATAAAACAAATGTATGTGGGGTGTTTATTGATCTTCAAAAGGCATTCGACACTGTCAATCGCAAAATACTACTCGACAAGCTTTACCGCTACGGAATAAGAAGACCAGTTAATCTTTGGTTTGAATTGTACCTAAATGATAAAAAACAAAAGGTACAAATTAACTCCACCGATTCAAGTTTAATGACAATATCGTGTAGTGTAACACAAGGATCTATACTAGGGCCATTGCTGTTTCTGATTTATATAAATGATTTAAAACACGCTTCTCAAAAGTCACTCGCACATCATTTCGCAGATGATACAAATCTTATTGTACCAAATAAAAGCCTGAAAACTCTTAGAAAGACAAAAACTTCAATAAAGAAATAGGATCTCTGTATGACTTTGTGCAAATCGACTTTCACTTAATCTTGCGAAGACAGAATTTCCTCTCTTTAGGAACAACTTGCATGAAAACAGAAGCTTCAATTTCACTCTCCGTTTGAATATCAAAACTCTACATGAATCCCATCATGTTGAGTACTTAGTACTTAGTAATAACAAAGTAAATTGGAAATCACATATAAATGAACCTACGAAAACACTAGGAAGAGCTACCGGCTTGCTAAGTAAAGTCAGACATTTTGTAACGAGTTCAGCTCTAAAACAACTCTACCACAGTATTTCTAACGCACACCTTGCTTATGGATGCACTTTATGGAGTAGTGCAACTGATGCCCAACTTGGCAGGCTTCGTATGCTACAAAAACGGGCTATACGAATAATCACTTTTTCAAAATATATCGATCATTACTTTTAATGCATGACTTTGAAAAAAATCGACTACCAAATGGAGTAAACTGGCTTTTTCATAGAAAACTGAAAATATACACAATCGACTGACACGTCTTTCATCTGCTAGAGGACTTCATACACAACAATACAACACCACTACTTATTGGCTAAACTCTCTGCGATACACTGGTACTAAAGCACTTGATACTCTAAAAAACGATCCTCTCTTCAATAATGTGACAAAAAACACTTAAACGCTTTTTTCCAATATGACCTTTGAGTATTATTAAACAACTCGGCATCACGAAAATAATTGTCTACTGTTGAAGCAGCAGCTTTGTTCCTTCGAAGCAGTTACATTCAGCTACTACAACCTTGATTAGCTTGTCTACTATATCGGCCGAAATGGCCGGGTGGGAGTCTTTTCATTATCTCTGCTATTAGATCTCTTTGGGGTTTTCATAAAAAATCTATTTGATTACTTGTTTGTTGTTCTTTCACCCGTTAGTTCAACTTTACTTTATTTTACTACTTTTAATTAGCTTTACGTTATTGTTGATTGTAATTCTTTGTAATTCCTTTTTGGTTGAAATAGAAAAAATTCTTATGTAATTCTTAAATTTACAGAAATAATTATGGGGGTCTGTTGTTATTTGTGTATGTCATAGTATCGAGAATCTTTATGAGTTTGGTGAAATTTCATAAAAAAGAAGTGCCTTTGATTGAGAGTTGTAATAGCATGTTTAAAAGTAAGTCCTTTTCCGGTCCCAATCATGAAGATGCCACCTAAATACCATGAGTCAATTTCACAAAGTTGCTCTTTTGTTGATATACGCAGGCTTGTCTCACGAATACTTTCGCAATGAATGGAGCACACACTACCCTGGTGCCCACGGAACAGTCGTTGAGCTGTAAGAAATTTTTGTTTTCGATACTTCTGAATCTACGCCCCCTTGTGTGCTTATAGACTTTTCAACAATTTCTGCTACTGTAATTATCCCTCCGTTGGTTGGAGTTTGGGTATAAAGAAATATTCAGATCCGTAGATGATAGAACATTGCCATATGGAATGTATGTCATTGATAGCATGATCAAATGAATGGCTTTTTTGACGTAGGAATTTAATCGTTGCACGATCATTTTCATATAATGTTCAATATATGCGGAAACATTGCTACAATGATAACAATGAAAATTGATAGAAATTCCGTAAAACAGAACTTCCTTCTCGGATGTTTTCTTGTTAAACTTTACAAGGAAGTCAAAACTAGGTGTCTAAGGATTTTCCATTTAAGCAGTTCCCTGCTTTATATTTCATTGTTATTTCATTCTTTATATTTTAATATTTCAGCAACTTTTTTCAACGAAATGTGCTAATCCCCAACAGGTATGTGCAGGGCCGTCAAGAGGCAGCTCGGGCCCAGAGGTGGTCCACAAAACTGGGCCCCCTTAAAAAAATTTTTGTGGTCACACCCTTCAGTCTCCCGAAGAACAAGGTTAACGCTTTTTTAGGTAAAATTGTTAAAAGTTATTTAAAGGATTTTTAAAAGAACGTGCAAAATCATTTTACACGAATCAAGGATAAGTGAGCACTTCTCTGCGATAAACTTACAGGCGTTGATTCGATAAAAGAAGCTGAAATAGTAGCTTTTTGCGTTATAAATAGATCTTGTTACTTTATTACGGGCCCCATCGTAGCACGGGCCCCGGACCTTTTGCCCCTTCTAACCCCCCTCTCGACGCCCCTGGGTATATGATACTAAGAGTTCCAGAAATCTTTCAAAGAAGGACACGATTCTTTTAGGCCACATTTTCCCTTAAAACTATTTTGCAAAAAGAAGGCCACAGTTCTTAGTGTTCTAGAGGTAAAGAACACAATAAGGGTGGAGAAATGCACTACCGCCTGAAAAATTAAACCAAGAAAAGCAGCTACACAGTCGAGCTTACCAGTAAAGATTCTGAAACCAATGCTGATATCTTTGCTCCTTCCTTTACAAAGTTTTTCAATACTTGTACTAAAAAGACTTTTTGAAACAAATTAAGACGTGTAGATGATTAAGGTTTTTTCAGCAAAGATGGCAAAAAGATTATCATGAAGAAAGATTGGATGACAATGTTACATTGTTCTTCAACAGCTTTACAAATACGAGAGTGTTATTCCTGGTAATGAACCAAAAGGTCTCGGGGTAAAAAGTTTCAGATTGAAGCAAGAATTGAAAGACGCAACACTTCCAAACAATGACAGTTGTATAGACCAACTTTCTTAGGGTACTCGGCAGTAGTGTTTGCTGTGAAAGTTCATATTTAGAGCTTAGGCGACTTAAGCTTTTTACATATGCAAAAATGTCACAATGGCATAGCATACCCATAATACAAAGCAGCAAAATCATTCCTTTCCCACTCAATGTAATGTGACAGAGAAGTCAACTTTAAAAAAGCTATTAAAAATTTGATCTGAAACATCACGAACAAAGTTTGTTCTAAATTGCTCTTTCAAAATTTTTCCGAAAATTATCCTGATCATGTTCATGAATGATTAGCAAATGTTGACTTCTTTTCTTAGAACTCTACACTGTTTATCAATGAACTTGGTTCCTACTCTTTTCGATAACTGGACGATGAAAGTTCTGTGTTGTCCTTAAGAGGGAGAATTGATCTTGGGGACAGCTTGTTCTTTAAAGAATTTTTCAGACAAACGAAATCTTCGGGGCGTTGTTTAAGGACTGTTGCACAACCTCTATTTCTTCTTCTTCTACATTTTATCTGCTTTAATCTTAGACTGTCCTGAAGCCAAGCGCTCTGATTCTGTTTCTACAATTTCCACCGTTGGCAGTATTTTCAACCTGAATACAAACACGATCAGGAGTAGTGACTTCTTTTAGACCTATCTCCTGCTCTGTTCCCTTCAAACTTCAAATACATCACATACCTGGTTTTTTATAAGTTCTCTCTGTCATTACATGGCCAGATAAATTTACCACTGTGCTGTCCACTCTACATTTTTACTTGTTGTTATCTCTTAGCCTTTCTTCTAAAATTCCAAAGCAACAACTTCATTTTTACGGTCTCACTGAAAATTTCTCATTTTTTCTCACTGAAAATCACGCAGCTCAACAGAACAAGACAGGCTCCTCATAGCTCTTCCTTAGTTTAATTTGTATAAAGATTCTTTAAAATAGACTTTGCAAAGTCCTTTTACGTGGGATTCTTAATTTCTTGCTCAATTTGGTACATAAAGTCTCTTAGCGATTCAGATTATGATCAAACATTTTTCAAAAAAGTATTGCGCTTGAGTTGAGCGACTTCACCAGATTTCTTTAACCAGAATAACGATATGTTTAGCTATTTCTAGCCTTTTACATGTTACTACAATCCTCAAGATCTCTTTCTTGTACGCCTTCTACCATTTCAGTTCTTCATTTCCTTCAAAATCTCCTGTATTACAATATAAAACTTTTCTAAGAAGGTTTGTATCTCAGTTAAGTAACTCTAAACGATTTCTATTGCCAAGATAATGACATGTTCAACAATTTAAATCCTTTTCCATGTTACTACAATCCTCGAGATCTCTTTCTTGTACGCCTTCTACTACTTCAGTTCTTCATTTCCTTCAAAATCTCCTGTATTACAATATAAAACTTTTCTAAGTAGGATTGTATCTCAGTTAAGCGACTCTAACGATTTCTATTGCCAAGATTATGAAATGTTCAACAATTCAAAAATCCTTTTACATGTTAACACGATCCTTGAGATTTCTTTGTTGGACGCCTTCTACCACTTTCTTATTTTCATTTCTTTTAAAATCACTCGTTTAAGCTTTTTTAAATCTTTCTTTAACTAGCATCAGTGAGCTGCTATATGTCGGTTGTGCTTGTATGATTAACCATACAATACCAGTAAGTTTTTGCACTTTTTCTTGAAAGTGTGTATTAGTTTGTAGCTCTAAATCTGGACGAAGCAAGAACAAACTTATGCTAGTGCTGCCCACCACCTCTCTGCTGCTGTTTCCCCACTAGAGGCATTGAACGTGTTGAATACTGAATTTTTTTCAGTCCAGGCGTTAGCTAACCAATCTTCAAAAGTGATTAATGGTAAGCAATAATTTTGATCTTTTCTTCCGTGACCCAGCTCCTCGTATATAGGAGCTGTCCTCAAGATTATAGGAGCTGTTCCTTTTTTTTGGATTAAGCAAACCTTGTACTGTACAACGGGGACTTGGGTAAGGGGGTGTGACACACTGTTTTTCAGGTTTGGTCGATAGATTCTACCATTGATGACCAATCAACCTCCCCCCTACTGTTTGGAAGGTCAAGCTACCCAACTGCCGTAAAAATACGTTTGTCTAGTCCATATTCTGGCTGAGTCTCACAACTTTGTGATCTCTTCTACCTTTTTTTTGGAAAAGTTGACTCCAATGTATTCTTACTTTCAAACGACAAAGGTACTTTAGACAGGGAATTTTTAACAACTATTGAGCAAAGTGCCTAAACTTAGTTTTTGCTATTTATTTGGGTACTTTCAGCCTTGCTGAATATTTCAAGTCTTAGATACATTTTTATAACACAATAGAAATCATGTGGTCGATGACGTCACTTTTCCCATTCATTTAAATTTTTAATTCTCTTTTTTGAAAAATCGCTCAGACCATCTTGTTTGGAATTGTAATAGAAGCAAAACGTTCTAAAGAATAAACTCTATCAGACAAGCAGATAGCGAGTTATTGCTATTTAAAGTTTGCATGACGTCATCAAAATGGCGGTTCTGCAGTTTTCAAGCACGTGGAGTTCAAAGGCTGATGGTCGTAAATTATGTAGCTTTACCTCGATTTTGAAGTTTTTTGAACTTCGTGTTATTCAGCAACTCAAGAATGTCGTTTGAGCTGATATATTTGCCCGCCTGGAAAACTAAGTATTGAACAAAAATGCAAGCAAAAGGAAAACTTTCTAGTAAAAATTTGTCTTCAACAAGGCTATACTGAAGAGGAGCTTTCGCCAGCAATGAAAGACCGTCGTCAACAATAAAAGATTTGTTCAGTGTGTCCACAAGTTCACCGATGTGTTTGCTTAACCTTGGGAAGACGAGCAAGAGAAAGTTTTTTACAAGTGAGGCAACCCTTCATACTTGACTCAAAGAGCATGGGCTCATTTTTTACAACATACTTTCGATATACATTTCACAAGGTGAAGGTATCAAAGCTTCCCTCAATGCCATCAAAAAATCATTATAGGGAAACTACCCTGCTGCATATAAAATACAACAGATGGTGATTTTTATTCTCAAACATTATGTTGCCTTTACTGTCTTTTTTTATAAGAACAATTTTATGAAAGCACGAGCTTCAAAGTTGGTCAAAAGTTGAGAACAAATTAAGAACAAGCTGAGGCTGAGCTACTGTAAAATGTAACTTTGAATGATGTTTCATCTCAAAAACGAAAAGTTTTTTGCCATCTAGGCATGCTTTTTTCGAAAATATTTAAACATGGCGGCAAATAAAGGTTTTTTCACGCACTTTGTTAGGAAATGAGGCCTGGACACCTCCCTAGAGCGAAAAGTTAGCAATCGCACTGCTTATACCCTATAAATTCACGAACAAATTAAGAACAATT
This sequence comes from Rhopilema esculentum, assembly GCF_013076305.1. The sequence goes on from NW_027019317.1 coordinate 7,220,741, forward strand.
CAGCCTCAGATTTTCGAAAAAATTAAGAACAACCAGCCTGAACTTCAATTTCCTGGTTCTTATAAAAAAGGAGTGTAATGGTAAATTTTATTAGCCGCAATGGGGACTCTCTTTGCCTCAAATTATGTCAACATATTCATGATAACAATAGAACAACATAACTTGAAAAATGCCCCGATAGGGCGTAGTCGAATACTTTGGAAAAGATTTATAGATGACATAATCTTCATCTGGCAAACACAAGCTTGAAAACCTACAGGAAGATATACAATACACCCTATATTATTTACAAATTAAAGTCACGCTGCTTGTTACAGTCAATCCAAATTTTGACCCAAATATGCAAAACTATTCCATCAGATTTTGACCGAAATAGCCTCGTTTACAGTGTCTTAGTTTTCTGACAAGCGCTGCTTGTCTTTTTAGTATGGTTTTTAAATAAGACAGATATCAACCAAGGGTGTAACCATAGAAATGGGTGTAACACTTAAGGTGAAAGGAAATCAGAATCAATTTAGAAATCTATTCCACCCAGCCCAAGATCCTGCTGGCAATTTCTACTTTTATGTCACTGGTAGTCTGTATCATTTAACTTTTGCAGTAGACAGATTACAAGCATAACCTACTTTCTTGTTACAGTTACATAAGAAAAACAAAAGAACGGATCCGTTGGTAGAAAACATTTGCCCTGCAAAAATCAGTTTTGCCCTGCGAGAAGGTCCACCTTTCGTGGTTGGGGGGGGGGGGGGTGAACCATATCCCACTCAAGTGACAACCCAGTGAATGAATCGTCTTAACCCATGTATAAACTTCCATGTATGAAGCTGTATCGAAAAGGTCCTGCTGTAATTTTTGTCTCTCTATTAAACTATTTGTTTTGAAATTTTGGAATATGGCTTACCAGCAATACTTGCACTCATCCCCGAAACTTTCCTATCTAAGAAAGCTAAATGCGTCCTTTTCTTTAAATGACTTCGACAGACAATCTTATAACTGCAATATCGTCCGTAATTGGCTATTACTAAAACAGGGAATGGGGAATCGGGGAATCGGGGAACCGGGGAAATGGAGAACCGGGAAATTGGGGAATATCGAAACCAGTAAGCGAATTTACCAGTTTTATACCTTGTACGAAAGGTCTTTGCGTAAATACTTCATCTCTAAGACCAAAACACACATCAGCGCAATACAGTTTTTTGTTAGATTTCAAGAAATACCAAACTCCAGCCAAATACCTTCGTCCCTTCAAATTTAGCCTACCTTCAATTTTGGCTCCCTTTAATTTTCGCCCCCTTTTGTGCACAAGTTCGCTACCTTTAATTTTCGCCCCCAAACCCTTTAAATTTCAAAGCTTTGACCTAATCAGTTTCCAAGCAATGAACTTTCATGCGGCATGGAACTACACTCGAGCCTCTGAAAAAACTTTTTTTGCTTCGAAACTTTCTGCTGAAAAATCGCTTTTGCCATTTTTTCTTGAATTATGGAGGCGCTTTAGAAGGTCGTGTACAAGACAACAAGTTTAGAAGATCGCCATTTCCCAAAGGTGGACTCGAAATACCGATTGTACTAATCGTTAATAAGGATAAGGCGCAAAGTTCTGTTTTCAATCGAATGAAAGAATATCTGCAAGTCTACTATATTGAGCCAGAGAAGATGATAGTATCTTCTGACCAAACTGAAGCCGATGAGAGATTGGCCGCTGATGATTTGGACGAATATGGCCCTGAGAAGGAAAACACTTTGGAAATGGAAGAACAAAATCACCCTGCCCTTTAAAAAGACATAAGTTTATCATCTTTGTCAAAAATTTTAAGGATTAAGAAATCTTTTTCAAGACCTTCAGTATGGATATTTTTCCAGAAAGTCACTAAATGAGAACTGTAACAATGAGAACAATTAACGCAGGATGAAAATTTGACGCGCGAAAAGATGGTAACTTGAAGTTTTCTTGAAGGGCCTAAAAACTAAGGTTCTATTATAGAAAATAGATTTTTTAAGTTCCCTTTAACTTTCGCTCCCTCTAATTTTCGCCCCATCAAATATTTCCATAATTCGCCCCCTTTAATTCTCGCTCCCCTCCGGGGCGAAAATTAAAGGCAGGCGAAATTTGAAGGGACTAAGGTAATGAAAATTGACATGCATCCACCGCTACAGGCATTCCAACAGGAAGGCACTTTTAAAACCACATATCACTTTTAAACGAGACAGCCCAAACGATATACTGTCTGATATCTACTGAGACGGCTTTGAGGGAATGCATGGTATTTACATGACCCTGAATACCGCATTTGTTCTTTATATTCGAAGAGAGAGGCTGATAGGGGAAGTTTTGTGCACTGCATATAGAGCTGTAAAAGTTAAACTTATACAATTTGGTGACTTTGAGCAAAAGACGATAAAAAAGCAAGACTGCTAAAGGAACCGAGAGAGCATGCAAATATTGTCGATTTTCTTAACCAAGTGTTGTTCTGCCGATGTCAAAATTTCATGAGCTTTTATATAAAGGGAGTGAATTTGTTTGAAATTAAAAATTGGAAAAAGCCCGATTCTGTAGGAAAGATTGTCCCTTTTTCAAGCGTTAATATGTTAAAAATATAATCTTCTCTAGCAATTTTTCACCAAACTTCCACCAAAAAAGGGTTTTTATTGATTTCCATATTTAAAATAAGATTTCCATGGAATAATTCGCCCTCGTATTCGATGAAAATGAAAGCTCAGTCTTTTCACCTCCAAAGCCAAAAATGTAGCCATAATATTTTAGAATTATCCAGAAAAGAGGAAGGAGCCCAGCTTCCTTACGAAAAGTAGAAGGGGGCTGAGCCTCTCTCCCCTGAGCCCCCTCTTTTACAGCCCTGCCTAAGGCCCTTTACTTTGATTTTAAAAGTCTCTTAAATTTTTGTAATGAAGTTGAGCAGCCTTTTGAATTACAAGTTTTTTAGAATTATTTCCATATAATGTCAGATTGCCGACAGCGTCTGGCCCAAGACATGTTATGCGGACACTAAGATATACAAGAAATGTGATTACAAAAACAAGAAACAACATAAAACACGTGGGGCTAAAATTATTCGAGAAGATAAGAAATGCCAGGCTGAAATTAAAGCCAAATGTTCTTATGAAAACGTGTAGTTTAAATTTTGACGACGTAACTTTCCATTCTCTTTGAATATAAAAACAAATGCGGTATTCAGGGTCATGTAAATGTCATGCATTCCCTCAAAGCCGTTTCAGTAGACATCAAACAGTAAATTGTTGAGCTATCTCGATAAAAAGTGTTATATGGGTTTGAAATTGCCTCGATGCTGGAATGCCTATAGCCGTGGATGCATGCCAATTTTCATTATTTAGCTTGAGTTTTGGTATTTCTTGAAATCTAACAAAAAAACTGTATTGCGCTGATGTGTGTTTTGGTCTTAGAGATGAAGTATTTACGCGAAGACTTTTCGTACAAGGTATAAAACTGGTAAATTGGCTTACTGGGATCGATAATCCCCGATTCCAAAGTTCCACGATTCCCCGATTTCTCGATTCCCCGATTCCCTGTTTTAGTAAAAGCCTCCGAAATTGCGATGGTTGAGTGCAAGAGGTATAAACTCATGCTTGGCATGTAAGTGCTATTTTCTATTGCGCTCTCTAGCTGCTGTAAAAGTTGGAGTACATTGCCGAGCGACAATGCTGAAGAATTGACTGTCTTTCATTGCTGATGAAAGCTCCTCTTCACTATAGCCTTTTTGAAGACAAATTTTTACTAGAAAGTTTTCCTTTTGCTTGCATTTTTGTTCAATTCTTAGTTTCCCAGACGGGCAAATATATCAGCTCAAACGACATTCTTGAGTTGCTGAATAACACGAAGTTCAAAAAACTTCAAAATCGAGGTAAAGCTACATAATTTACGACCATCAGCCTTTGAACTCCACGTGCTTGAAAACTGCAGAACCGCCATTTTGATGACGTCATGCAAACTTTAAATAGCAATAACTCGCTATCTGCTTGTCTGATAGAGTTTATTCTTTAGAACGTTTTGCTTCTATTACAATTCCAAACAAGATGGTTGGAGATATTTTTCAAAAGAGAGAATTAAAAATTTTAATGACCTAGGAAAGGGACGTCATCGATCACGTGAGGTCTATTGTGTCACAAAAATGTATCTAAGGCTTAAAATATTCAGCAAGGCTGAAAGTACCCAAATCAAGAGCAAAGAGCAAAAGGTTAGGTTGTTGCTCACTTTGCTGGATTGTTGTTAAAAATTCCCTGTCTACTTACATTGTTGTATACTTGCCCCTCGAGAGGATACTAATTCAACATAAATTTGCTCCACAAAACAGTGTTTTTCAGGTATGGGTGGCTGTGTGCCCTCCTAAAGCCCCACTAGTGACAACTCTTTTGACTATCGTTGCTAGAACAACTTGAGTTGGGCTAGAGTTGGCAACTATGGATGACGTCACGCCTCCCTATCACAAGGTATCAATTATTTTGTTTGAGAGAAAGGAGATAGCTCAACTTCGACAAATATTGTACTTGGGTTTACCAAAGACAATTGAATATTTGGTTAAAGGAATGTTAAAATGGCATGCTCAGCATTTCATCATCACGAAAGATTGGGTAGAGCCCAGGGGCGAAAAGCTATGCCCATTAAAGTGGTAGAAGAGAGGCCAAAGGATAACACGAGGGAGATGACGTATTGTTTATTGCGAGGGGCAAGTCACTCTTGCGAATAGCGTACGAGATTTTACCTAAAACAAAAGGATTTCTGGGGATTTTCAGATAAAACAATAGGATTTTCATTAAAGATGTACGAGATTTTCTTTGAGTGATTTGCCCCTCGGTTTATTGCTGCATTCACAAGTGCTCGCGAGATTTCTAGTGTTGCTGAGTTGTCTCTGGAGAGCGATGATTGATGGTATCACTTGCTTCCTGGAGCAATGCCCGTGATACTTGCATCTATAAAAGATGGCGAAAAGCCCGGTCGTTTAAATACTATACTCGCATAATAATAAAGTTGTTTAACCCATGAGCAGATTTTTATGATACCTTAATTAACATGAATTTCTTTATTTGATCAAACTTAACTTAGGACACAAATTCCCGATTCAACGGTCAGATTTAAACTGGAAACAGTAAAAATGCCTTTGTATCAGATGAAGGGGAAGGATGCTAATCACTATTACTTCAAGTAGCGGATATCTTCAGATGCGCGTAGTGACAAAATGTAAATTGACAACCTGGAAATGCTGGAAGCAATGTCATGATTAATGAGTTTCGAATATAAAATATACTAGATCTGGGGTTTTCGCTTGGATGTCTGCCTTGGATTAACAAAATCGGAAAAGAAGGCCGAAACTAGTTAAAAGCTTTGAGGTTTTTTTAAGAGCAGCAAAAAAATGTATTATTGTTTGTAAAGAAATTTTGCTCTCGCGCATTGGACGAAAAAATTCGAAAAATTGGCAATGGATGCAAATGTGTCATAGGGGAAGTTTTAGTGGGAATTAAGCATACTGGACAACAGGATGGCTGGATACCGTCCATATTGCCACTAGCTATCTAAGCAGACGAGAAACAGCACAGACGATTGCTTATTAGTGACACAGAACAATTTGCAACAGTTCTGTGTCAACTAATAAAAGCAAGACGAGTCAAAGAAAGAATTCTTACAATCAGCACAAACTGTGTTTCAAACACTTGACGAACAACTGGCAGCAAGTGTCAAACGACTTTGGGCCTAATTATGAAATCAAATGAAACATAGTTAATGATTTAAAGAACACCACCTAACAAGTTGTGAAATCAAACTTAATCATGAATGCTCAGAAATACAATTAAAATGAACTTCTATATTAACTGAAACGGTTTTTACCACTAGGTTGAAACACTTTTCCTTGTCACAGTCATGATCAATTCTAATTGAGAAAATTTATCTTTTGTGCGGATGAACTCCCACCTCTTGCCATAGCAGCTGACAAAAGGCAAAAGTAGATCAACTTTTGATAAGAAATAATATCTTATCATAGTCTTATGGAGGATTACTGCTTACTGGTCTGATGTAAAGCACTCGATGCCGTATAGACAGAGCTGGATATTTTCTCAGGTACGGGACGTGCCATCATTTAGGGGTACATATTTTCCGAAAAGTGCAGAATTTTTATCGGTATCAGTTCTTGAAATGTGTGAAGAATTTTAGGCACTGTTTGAAAAAACATGCAGAATTAGGGGTGCTATTTTGGAAAAACATTGCAAAATTATTAGGAGAAAAGTTTAGCATTAACAAAATGAATGACCAGTTAGAAATGAAAGAATGATATGTATGAAGGACGTGCAAAATTTGTTTGATGATTGCGTTTGTTTTAAAAATATAATTTGCCTTGCAGAATAAAGGGCATAGTTTCCATCATTTTTGAAGAATGATGTCTCACAATTTTTTCAGACGTGCGGAATTATGGGTCCAAATTTTGACAAAAATTACACCTCTGGGCGCTTGGCAACATGTAATCAACTATTGCATATTATAGGTGCATCGTATAAATCTGAGTTTCATTCTCTCTCTTCTCATGACAACCTACTCATGATTTCAAAATTTTATTTATCTTTTTATTCGAGTCTGGGTTACTTTTAAAACAGCCATAAATGCTTCTACCATAGAATACATTATGCGCTGCAAAAATAACGCCATCGATTTTTATTGCGCATGTGCATGTGACGCAAAATTTTGAAAGCCACCAAAACATCCAACAAATACTGAAGCGTCTCCCCAACAGTGGACTCTGTAAGGCATTTTATAAGAAACTCTCAGATGCTTCTTATGTCTACTTTTTAACAGTTTATTTAACAGTTAATCTAACAGACAGATTAAGCAGTTTATAAAGTTTTAATAAATTTAAAGGCAACGTTGTGGATTGGTTAACGAGAACAATAGCTGGAACAATGGCCTAAACACGATTCCAGCGCTCTGCCATATTTTTTACAATGCGATAAATTAAAAGGGGACTGGAAACAATAAAAAATCCCTTTGTTCTTATAATCAATCAACGTCGTGACAGATTGCCTTTAAAGCAGTTTAAAAAATCTAACTTAACGGTTTTAGGCTTACAAATTAACAAATAGTTATTATTTAGACCCTGCTTTAGGCTTACAGAAACTATTTTAAAACCATTTAAAAGTTTCTACAAATTGTTAATATCTAGTCCACAAATTTTGAATTACCTCCACCATCATAACGAATTTTTTACAATTTACAAATAAAATCTAAACGCTGAAACCATCTAAAAAATTTCAAAAGTAGTTCCTATGTTTGAAAAGAAAAAGGCCATTCCAAATACCTTATACACGAGTCCATATAAAGAGACATATAAAGATACATGACGTTAAAAGGAAAACTGGACTGGCTGAAAATCCACTTACTTGCTCTTATGACGTCATTTGATCTAATGATAGCACCAGCTCTTGTCACCGATGTCAGTAAGGGGTTATTGTGATCAGATTATTTACTTTCTTAATAGAAATTCAATTTTTTTACTGAAGGTCATGGTTTCGTTTGGTTTGTTGAGAAAATCAATAATGCAATGGAACGTTATGGAATCGCAAGAATAAAAATTTTGCTTATATAGGTCGCCGTGCTTTTACCTGATGATCGTATAAAGCGTGAAACTCGGGGTAGCAACTTAGAACCGCTCTGTCCTATACACCAAATAGCGTATACAACTTTGCTTATCCGGCATTGAGCACTTTATGACAGACAGATAAACAGTAAATTTCAAATATTTATGTAATATATAAAAACAATACTTATAAAGCTCAAGAAAGCTCAAGAAAAATATAAAATACATAAATATACCCCAACGACTCTCTCTCCCCCTTCCAAAGGGGGTGCTCTCTCATCGATTAGTTCATCTACTGAGATAGCTCCTCCTAAAGAAATTCCCTTACAACAACATCTTAGTAATCTTTATTTATTGTTATTAAGTATTTTTATGTAATGTGTTAGCATTGTATGTAACTAATTGTAATGCAGAGTAATAAGATATTGTATGTTGAGGAATTTTAAAATATAAAAAAACTGAACTGAACTGAACCGCAGACTGAACTGACGCGACAAACTGAGGATCTACCGACGAATTCTAGAAGAATTGGGGGTGTTACACCACCTATTACCCTCCCGCTAGCGACGCCCCTGCTTCGGTTGCTTGTTAGAACCGAACTACAATATGTCGTTACTTGGAAACAGTTCCATGGGAATTTTCTCAAAACTAATGACATTACCAGGAGCCTTAATATAAGGCAATGAAACAAATAATATGATAATTGCGGACGTTTGGGTAATTTTTTTTAATTATCTTGTCAGTAATTATTTTTTAAACAAGACATGGCTACGTTGGTATAAACTCTCTTTGTATGTAGAGATAGGCAAGGTGAGCTGTTATCACAGAATTGGAGAAATACAGTGATGCTTAGTCTGATAAGAATGATTAAGCTCTCCACCTGTAGGATTAGCACGCTAGACAATCAGACATACTCAAACGATCAGATTTGTGGTATACATTGGAATCCGAGGAATGTATGTGCATCATAGACTGAGACACATTAGATCTTCCTTATAAGCACATATGCTAAATAGTTTGCCCATATCCGTCTCAGCCTGCCTGTCTATAAATTCAAACGACCGGTGACAGAGTGTAGTAGAGAACTCGACACAGTTTGTGTGGCATCTTCTTATCCTCTCAATCATCAGGGCACTGATATTTCATATTAATTTCATCTACAAATTTGCCGTTTCAGTGAAGGATTCTGTTACATCGCTGAATCATGAGGTCCATTGCGGTAATCTTGCTATGCTGGCTGTACGACATTGCGATTTCAAAATCAGCAGAAGCTTTATTGAGTGATCAATGGAAAACATCGGGTAAGTAGTTGTTTCTAAATAGTTACTGGATCTAGCTGAGTATAGTAATATATTCTGAATTCGGTTATACTATCAATAGGATATATTACCAAGAAAAGAAATTTGAACTTAAAGTAAAAACCTCAGCCAAGAACGGTCTCTGATTTTATAACTGCCAAAGAACAACCGCATCTTTGCTGATTTTATTACCCGAAATCGCTGTTTAAGCAAAGATTTTCTAAACGATATTCTCTAAAACTTGAAGTTGGTTATTCATCACCTTGGACTTCTTTCAGCATTTTGTTAACAACGTGTATTTAGCAAAATCAAAATATTTTTATAATCAAACAAGAAAGTTACAACACGTATCAAATTTTCTCACAAAATTCCCCAGTTTGTTCATCTGCTTCTAAAATGTCTGTATAAATTTCAGAGCAGCGCAATTGACTGGCAGATCAGCGCCAGTCATTCTTCATATCATTCACATCAACTGATGCTACCGCAGGGGCGCAGTCCCCCGAGAGGGAAAGGGGAGAGAGAAGGGGGGGGGCAATCCAGGTGTTATCAGCAATTCGAAAATTTCACGATTATCTTTACGTGATTCAAGCTCTCTTTTTGGTATTACAGAAGTCATGCTTTTTTAAGGATTTTTTTAGGTAGTTTAAACTATCAACCGGTGGGCGGACCCTCAGATACTGGTCCCAATGCGACCTTCGATATCCAAGCGGGATCTTTTATGATTTCGTACAGGCATTAATAAATAGGGGCAAAGGACATCGAACGCGCATTAGTGAAAATCTGAAAAGCCATCATTCGAAAATGCAAAGTAGATTCATTCTATTTTCACCCGTAGGAAATTTTGAATAACAAACAGATAAGGGAGGAAGTTTTCGGTATCAGCTTAACCAATCATGATTGCTGTATCACCCATAGCATTTCTCAAATAGAGGTGTTCTCATTTTTTGGCATGCAAACCTCAAACTTGGAGTAAAATACTCATATCGTGGAATTTGGAAACCAATTTCACTACACACAGATAACCGATGAGTATGGTTGTGAACGAGATGCTGTGTTTATTAATTACATAGATTCAATTCACTAATAGATGACGAAATTTGACACTAATTTTCTGTATTAAAAACATTTTCAATTCAAGATATTCACTTCTCATGAAATGTTGCTTAGACGGCTTGTGTTAAAAATTTGTCTTCTTTTCTCTAGTTTCTTCATCAATAAAACCTTCAGGTATGTGTACAATATTTCCTATATAATCAGACCGGTGGAACTACTGAATCCGGATAGGATAATCCAATCAACCTCGAGTCATACACATCGAAGAGTTTTTTTTAATGGATCATCGAATCACAGGACGCTAGAGTAAGAAAACGCCCTCCTGTTAATGTGGCATCCAAGAAAACATGTTTCCTATCCGGATTCGTTATGCCTGCCACCAAACCTTAATGGTAGTTACGTAAAATCTTATTAAAATTGAATAAATAGTGGAATCGTGTTTCCTCTCTAATTTTTACCACGCATTGTTATCGATTTTCCATATCTTGTATCAGGTCTCAAATCTAATCTTTTGGGTCAAAGCCGCAATAGTCAAGTATATTGGTTACTTCTGTCATCAAAAATCTTAAACACTCAAAATCTATCAAAACTTAATGATATGGGAAACTAAAATAGAAAGTCCCTTTATCATGGAAGATCTGAACCCTCCTCTTTGATAATGCTTCTGTAGAACGGACATAATGAATAAACATCATTATGTGACTGACATGATTGGATGGATTGTACTCGGTGACATTGTTGCCATTAGCCCCAGGGACAAACAGTAAATGGGACAAAACATAAGAGAGTATAAAATACCTGTAGCCAGTCTGTCAGCAGGTTTCATCTTAGTGGATAGTGGTTGCAATGAAATTAAAATAATTCTTAGTACATGCAAGTGTTATTTAGGTTATGAAGGGAGATGTTCATTTAGGTTGCGTATGGCTAGCATTCAATTATTGGCACTGATTACGTCCTAATTTGCTGGGACCACAGAACAACCTCATACTTTCTTATCAACTAACGAGCTTAGGATTTAGAGAATGCCTTAATATGTTAAATTAAACGACTTGGTTTATGTGGATTTTGCAAATGATGAAGGATCAATAACTTCTTACCGCAGACGAATTAACTACCAACAGTTGGTTAATATATGACAAAGTAGGGTTGGTTCACTGGTTGCCGTAATGAAGAGGGTAGTGGCAAAATAATTTAATCAGCACTTAAGTAGATAGATGGCTGCTTTATTGTGCCACAATACAGTCTTCTTGGCGAGTCTGACTCCTCAGCAGTGTCTTGTTTGATCGGAGTGAATATTTTGAGTTTCTGTTTGAGTTGCCTTCTATTTCCTCTATAAAAGTACCTCTAAATTGCACCCCAAACCCCACTCATAATTTCTGTTACTGTATTTGTTAGTTTTAAAGAAGTAATGTAACGATCTGTTCGTCTATTCAAGCCACAAGAGTAGGATTAATCTTTATTTGCGTTTTGGCCTTCGGCGATTTCATTCGGATCTCTTTAAAAAATACACACGGTTTCATTCCTGCATATTTTTAAATATCAGTCCCCCAGTTGTTATAGAGATATCTTTAGTTTGTTGTCGCACATTGACTTCTGACGCACTTTCATTTGAGCTATCAAAAACCAAGTAGAATACGAATATTCTAGGTTATAATATTGTCAACTCGTAACATCCTTGTTTTCACAGATTGCAAAGACAAAATCTCCAAATCATTATGCATCAAGTACGACAAATACTGTGACATAAGTGACAGCTTGAAAGAGCTGTGCCCAAGAACCTGTGGTTTATGCAGTAAGTATTTTAGCTAATTCGGTCGTAGTCTGATTGAATAGTTAGAGAAGTCACAATATTTCTTTAGCATGTATAAGCTTTTCATTCCTTATTTTACGTTTCCATTCCCAGTCAATATTTCCGTTTTGAGACAACGAGTGAGCGATACAAATTGAGACTTGGAACCCGTCAGGGCTTGTTTTTACAGAAGTCCCAACGACTGCTGCAAGGTCTGAACACCCTTAAAGGTCATAAATAGAAAAAACAAGGAAATATTTTGCCTTTGCCTTAATGTTCAAGTGCAAGAAGCAAAGAAGACTGCCCAGAATATGCCTCCTTTATATTGAAAGAGCACTGAGTGACTCTGTGTACTTGAAGAGCGCACCCAGGATTGACTGAGTCATTGATTTATGTGTCGTGCTTCATCCGAAAGACTCAAGTTCACGTAATAAATTTTCAATAATTTTCAGATTAAAAAAGCAGAAAATGCTCTCACGCTCGGAAGACGAAACCTAAATGCACCCTTGGTTGTCATATTCATTTTATTGAAAGCTGGTATATTTGCTAATGTTCAAGAAATTCAAGATATGCCCTCCTGCTTTTGAGAACAGGCGGAGATCGCTTTTAATGGAGATGAAAATGCCTATTGTTGGCTGCTTTTGAAGTCTGCTAAACAAGAACATAAAAAAAAGTAGAATCATAACCTTCTGAAATAGTTGCAGGTTATGCCACCATGAAGCGAGTCATTACAACAAAAACCTCTAGCCGCAAATGACGTTTATTCTTATTCCCTCAAGAAACTGTGGTGTGGTCCTGATAAGATTAGGAAGGGTTGGCGGGGAGAGGCCCGGGAAGAGGCGTAAGAGAAGGGGTATACGGGGAAGGGGGGGGGGTGGTTACACTGAGAAAAACGGAAAGTAGTAGTTGTGCGTAATATATTCTCGAAAAACATTAAAACTTGAGAAAGCGGATCCTAAAAAGATGTGCATTCAAACTACCGAACTAAAGAAACAGCATGCAATGAAATAATTTCTAGTACTTTCTAAACGAGCTGCAGTTTCCTACGAGAAATATTAGGCAACGAATGCACTATCCTTAGTTCGTTAATCCAATTCCCACCTCTAATGAAGGGTTAGCATTCTACACTTTCTTGCTGTTTACTTGGAAACCAAGCCATTGGGAGGGTTGTTCATGTATGTTACGATGTACATTTAGATAGTATCCAACACTTCTGGCAAACAGAAATAGCCTGTCGAGATCAATAGAACAAATAAAATAAAATAAATGACTTATAAAGTATAACCATCGAGTGATTTGATAATTGAAAACACAGTATGATTAAATGGACACTTACGAAGCAAGGACGTATAAATAAAACTAGTAGCTATTCTCAAAGATGACGTCACTAATTCGATTCTGTTTGCATTTCTAGAAGAAGTATCACCACTGCTATGCAATGAAATGCCATTTGGATGTTGCTGGGACGGCGCAACATACGCAACAGGGCCAAACCAAAAAGGATGCCCAGGTATTCATTGTAGGATATATTTCAATTATATGCTATAATTTGCTTATGAATATGTCAGTGCTTTCTTCGTAATCTTGACTGAGGCTGCATTGATGAATGCACTTTTTGTAAGAACAATTTTATACAAATTCGACACCCAAAATTGGTCTAAAATTAAGAAAATATTAAGAGCAAGCTACGGCTGAGGTACTACAAAATTTAAGAATGTGAGAACAGTTTTTAAGGATACACTTTTCATAATAGGGAACAGGAAGCATCTTTTGCTAATGGTATTAAAAACCTACACTAAACCGGTCCAATGTTTTTCTACAGTAAAATATTATCTTGTGTCCAAATTTATTTAACTACACACTAAAAATTAAAGAACTTTAAATCATAATTTAGTTTATTGATGTAAGCAAGTCCGGAATGGTCTAATGTTCGATAAAAATTCGGATAGTTAGTCAGTCCGGAACGATCCAATCATCGATAGGAGTGCGGATAGGAAGCTAGTCCGGAATGATCAAATGATCGAAACTCTGTACTACTCTGAACTTTCAACATACTCTGTACTTTGCCACATTGCTATGATCATTTGTCTACGTTGTAGATTCTAGCCCCCAACCATTTGCGCGACTATGACGCATATCGCATTTTATTGTTGCAGCTTGCAAAGACAGGAGCATCAAATGCGCCAAACACGCAACAAAAAAGAATTGCGACACATATAACACCATTCGAACTCAATGTGCTTCGTCGTGTGGTCTTTGTGGAGGTAAGCGGCTGAAACTATAGGCCTTTTGGTATTCGCAGAAAAGAGAGTTGCTCATAATTTCAATACCAGCACTGCATAAGCAAGCGTAGCATTAACTTGTAGGAAAGGGTGGTGAAGCCAACAAATCGCCCATGAAAAAATAAAAGGTAGGGATAATACGACGGGGCCACTAGTTCTTTAATACTTCCATCAGAACACCCGTCTTTCAAAAAGAGCGCATAATATACAAGATTCTGTATCCAGATAACGAAGACTGCTTTTACAAGAAGAAATAGCCATAAATTCATTCAATTCATCTGAAGCTAGCAAGGAATGGGTGTTTCTTTTGATGGCAGTAAAAACAGAGGGAGCCAGAGTCACATTTTTATTTGTATTTATTCTCAGGTTGCCAAGATGATCCAGAACAAAGAGATTTTTGCCCAACATTTAAAAAATCTGGCTTCTGCGAAACAATGAAGGGAAATATGGAGCGTTTGTGCAAGAAGACCTGTAACCTCTGTGACGAATCATGTAAGCTTCTACCACTAAATACATTTGGTGTTTGGTTTTATCGATAATGGTTTACACGAAAGCCCACATCGAATGCGTTTGCTCAGTAACTTAGCGAAATATTGATTCGGTGAAAACTACCAGTGTTTCGAACTAAATCTAGCATCATCAAATGGGCAAAGAACAAGATGGAATAAAATACTAATGTTAAATAATATTGATATATACATAAGATTTACTTTCAACTTCAGTTTTTCTGTCTAGCGAAATTGCAGTATAAAGATTGTATGATCTTCTCTGCAAAAAATCCCATGAAGATTTCCAATAATGGATAATTGCGTTTTTGGTTTTTGGGAGGATGTTGACGAATCATGTTTCTTTCCCACTTTTAAAATATTTTCCAGCAGCATTTGTTGTATTTTCTTAATCACAAAACTTTAAGCAGGCAGATTTTTCGAAAACGTGGCAAGCGTACACTTTTTGCCTTTGTAAACTGTATTACATTTTTAAGCTACATTTCTGTGACGTAACAATTTTTCTAGTACTAACGTTGACTTCTGATTCGTTCTATTCTAGAAAAGCAGAGAAAAGAAAACAGAAGGCGGATTGCCTTTTAAAAAGGCTTACTGGATATTTGCTAGACAGTTTTGTTCATAGTTTGGGCTTTATACAAGAGGAGAGTGGAAACTTCTTGCGTGAACACATATGCACTGAGAACAGTTAGAGAAACGCTTAGACAAATTTGTATATAGGATTTAAAGGAGAAATTATACTTTAAATAGTTAAATTAAGTAAAGATGACGAGCTCATTTCTTGGCTGAAAACATACGCATTCAAAAGATAATCCCACTAGATGACTAGCACTGGCTCAAAGCTATGGTGCAACCACGTTCTGATAATTTATTGACCATCTGCTTATCCCAGAGTCGGAAGTACACCAAATTAATTTCATGAATTGAAGCATTCTCAAACCGAACCCTAAGATTTGTTGTATTTTACAACATTATATACAATGAAATTAGTAAGGTACCATGTTAGCTTCACTCGTATGCAACTTCTTCTTGTCTCTATTTGTCTCATCATTCGAAAGCGAACTTCCTCCGACGGAATGTCTACGATAAAGAAATCGGTTGGTATAAATCGGTTGGCTTCTTAGAGTTTTAAAATTGTCAAAAGTTAACAGCTTGAAGAGAGGGTATTTAACTAAAAGTAGTGAATGGTTATTTAGGGGGCTGAAAGCCGTTGGTCAGCAGTAATAAAAAATGCACTGTGAGTGGACAAAAAGATGAAAACTTCTAATAGTGAGCACGCTCTTTCGTAGCGCACAATAAAAGTAAACAATAACTACGAACTAAATATCACGTTTGCAATAAAAGATTGCTCCTGATAAAAACTTCGCTAAAACATGCTTTTAAGTTTTAAACACATCAATACCAACACCTATCACGAGTTAAAATCTGCAAAAACAAACACTGAACTTTACAGAATTTATATGACTTTAAATGACGACAGCAGTGTCGCAAAGAGAAGATCTCTTTTGTTTAACGTGGGTTGGTTTTTGGCAAAGGTCTTGTTTCATAACAAAGGTCAGAAGTTTATCTCTCTTGACTGGCTTTTGAAACAAAGCTCTTCTAAAAGAGAAGACAACGAAGTCTTATTCCTAAAAAACTAATAATTCTATCGACACAATAAGACCAAGGTTTTGAAAACCACGCTTGTCCTTAGTTTGATCTTAAGGTCTGCACGGTTCTCTAAATGTGTTTTTCTAGAAGTCTTCCTTGATAGTCATATCCGAAACATTAGATATGCAAGTCTTTTTAACATAGGGATTTCATAGCATTGTCGCAAATATTAGTTGCGAACTATCATGTCAACAAGGATTTGTCTAGGTAATACGAGACAACCACTTGTAGTGTAGACATATTGCGGAATTTCTATCAATTGGTTTACGGTATCAAGTTTTGAATTCGCTTCTGACTATGTCCACGAGAATCACACTATCTCATTTGTAGCAAATCGGTTTAAGAGAAAACCAATTAACATTGAGCATGCCATTGTTAAGTAAAAGAGTGTTTTTATGCTTTCCTGTGTCAAAGAAACTTGATAGATATCGTCATGAATTTATGAATTTTCAGCCTATAACAATATGTACTCATTTGATCAGTTCCACCAACATTTCCACAAAGTACAAAACTTTGAAAACCTGTACTTTGAACCTGCGACAGTACATCTAGTGCAATCAAGACTTGGGCCAGAGTTATTCACGTAGGTTATTTGTAATTTGTAATCAACAAAAAAGCAAATCATTTTCTATCATTTCACATTAAACACATAAATCTTTAGCTATTACACTGCAGTATCAGATGGTCCAAAGAAATTTTCAGCGAAAAAACACTTGAAATGGAAATGAAGTCCAGGAGACTAGGAGTTTCGCTATCCGTCAATGCCTAGTGCCTGTTTGTGCCAGATGTGCAGTCGAATACAACATTGTTATGACGAAGTTAAAAGCCTGTAGCCTGAGATCAGGTTCCGGGCTTGAAACACGGAATCCGCCCGAATAGCTTTTCCGTCCGGCCCTTCTAGATTTTCTCGTATAAGGGCAACAGAAGTAGAAATGTAAGAAAATATTGATTTACCCTTGGAGAATCGTCTCGGGCTGTCATCGCTACGACTTCTTGATTTATTAACTTCTTGTATGCCTCCTCTTCGCGTCTACAAAATGAATAAAGATGATAAGAAAATGTGGATGAAAAAAATTGCAAACAGTTGAATGAAGCTATCTATTGTGCACAGATAAACACTAATTAAACATCACACGTACCACACGCACGCACGCACATACACACACACGCGCGCGCGCGCGTGTACACACGTCACTAGAATCTTTGAGATGACAACAATGAGTTATCATGTTTCCCTATCTTGAGCATTTCATACAACAAGGGCACAAATGTTTCCCCTTTCCTTAACTTGGCATTCAACAAGGATGCAATGCTTCCCCTATCTAGAACGTCGCATTCAACAAGGATGCAAGGCTTCCCCCTTTTTTAACTTGGCATTCAACAAGGACGCAATGCTTTCCCTATTTAGAACTTGGCATTCCCTAAAAATGAGGACATATTCTAAAAGATAATACCACCCACAAGGAATAGAGGGAGCTCCGTTGGCCTATCAGAATGCATTTTTGACGAATTTTCACAATACTTTAAGAAACTCATAAGGATCAATTTGTAACATAAAGATCTACGGAGACTGCCAAAGCAAGTTTGAATAACTAGAGGCTTGTTGTGTCAAAGTTCTAAGCATTTAATGGCCTTTGCTTGGAGGTTGATTGATATGGTACGAAAATTCAGCCATTTTACATAACAATTCCATACATCTTGGTTTGAGAAAAATTCGCAATTATCAATGGCTTATATAACTCAAACGTCACCGATGGCATTGTGAGGAGAGGTTGCATTTTATTCTTATTAACTGCGATTCCACAATCATATTACTAAAATGTCGTATGATTTGAATAAAGTGGTTTTTTATCAAATTCCAATAAATCCTTATAGCAGATCGTATTACCAAGTACAAAATCAGTGACCAGTTTCACTTGGTTTGGAAACTCTGTGGGTTGTAATGGTTTGGAAGGAAAACACTCTCCTCGAATTATAACAAGATCTATAATTTTGATGTCCATTTAACATGTTCGCATGCTTGCTTGTTCATTACATACGTAATAACTACAGTAAGTATCACAGCCATTTCTAAAAGAAATCAAATTTCTTTCTTAAGCTACTTTATAGGTGCTAAATGACAATGGCAAAACCAGTTGAAAATAGACGTTATGTCAGTGCACCAAGATGTGAGTTGTTATCAGGTTCTAAGATGATGAGGTTCTTAAGGTGAAAGAGATAGGGACTTGAAAAATAGGTCTCCTTCAATTTTTCACACTTCAAGCAGCTTTATAACGATAGCGTCATTTCTCTGCTCATATAAGACGAAAATAGCCAGGATAAATTTTGGGAGCTCTAACAAGCTCTACTAGTATTCTTAATGCCAAACAAAGGATGCGCTGTCAATAAACAATATAATTATAACGGGAAGTGTGGTGAAACAAGCAAAAAAGAACAAAGAAAGACTTCCATGGCCCCCGGAAAAAGACAGCCAACGAGACGAAAAGTTAGGAAATTGTTGAGTCTATGAATGCTAAAAAGAATGCATAAAGATCGGAAAACTGGATATACAAAGCCGTTTTTGAAGCATCATTGCATGAGCATCCTCTTAACTTGTTTGTCTAGTCAGTGGTCATATCAGGATATCCTGAATCATGCAAGACAGTGAATTGAATGAATCCATGCTCTGGTATGATTTGAGAACGCTGGCTTAATGATGGGAGCTTTGAAGGAAATTGAAGCTAATCTATCTATAAAAACCCAGGGAATTCACTATAGTTATGGCATTCGGATGCATAATAGACAAATCTGCAATGACATCCTTATAGAATTAGAAACCATTGATAGGAAATTAGAAAACATGGAAGGAGACTGGCTCCGAGTGAATAATGACGTGTAAACATTCACAATGTCTTGTAGATGAGCTGTAGACCAGCCGAGGATCTTTGCGAAGCACGATCTTAACCACGGGGTAACAAAAATCTAAAAAAATTCTTTTAAGGATAAAGAACCTAAAGAACCCGATAAGTTTGAAAAATCAGTGAAAACACATCAAATATCTCAAGAAAGTGATCTCTGTTATTGTGTGGTTAATATACAATTTTTTCTGTCACATGCAGATGACCACAAAGCGAACAAATAGAGAAAAATGTAGCCTTCGCCCTATGAGAGTATAAAGTAACAAAACTTAATTTGTGGCAAATAATTTAGGTGTGTATCGATATTAAAGTAATCAACCTATTCATGACAGATAGTCTAAAGGATAGCTCGTCTTGGATATCAAATTTAACATGAAGAACCTGAGAGAAAACCAGAGATAACTGGATCTGATATCATTTCCTAAAAGGGGTTCTTGGAAATAAGCAATCAACGCCGACGATGAAAGATAAAGGCACAAGGGGCGCGAATTCCGTAAAACGAAAGGTTTCACTCTTAATTGGAATGAAAAATAGCTGTGTCCTTTATTGTTATTATCTGATACATGTTCATTGCAGACGCATTGGTTGATGTTTGTTTTTGAACGCCCTGGCATTGCAGCTGCGGAGGAGTGATGGGGAGAGACGCGGAGGAGGAAAATAAGAGAGACGAGAGAAAGCTATGCGACCTTCGGGTGCCCAGGGTAGTTTTGAACTATGCGACCGATAATAAGGATTCATGACTTCTTTTAATCTTACTAGCCAAAAAAGAGGTGAGAATTTTGTAAAAAGAGACAGAAGGAAAACAGTAAAAGGCGATTAGGGGCCCCAAGGAAAAAAGTTATAAGTAAAATGAGTGATAAATACTTAAACCATGTATCATTTCGAAAAAAACTTTGATCTTACTGAGTTATCAAATGCCTATAGATGAAAAGATGAGCCGTAGCAATCAATCAATTGCGCTTAACAAGTTGGAAACAAGGGGGCTACATTTGATATGTCGTTAAAGAAGAGGAGTTGGGAGTTCCTGAGTGATCCCCAGGCACTGTACATTCTGGGGTCCATAGGCGCTTAACAAGTTGAAAACAAGGGGGCTACATTTGATATGTCGATAAAGAAGTGGAGTTGGGAGTTCCTGAGTGATCCCCAGGCACTGTACATTCCAGGGTCCATAGGCTTTGGCCTGAGCCTTAAATGTTCACAAAGTTCATTAACTTTCCTGTTTTTTATGATGATAGTTTTGTGTTAGGATGGGATAATGATCTAACAATAGAGAGAATATTTTGTAGTACATTTGAACCAAGGCACTTCGGCGTGGGGTTGTACCCAGGTAATATCACAATATATTTAATGTTTTTCATGTCTTATAAATGAGATAACTCTTGGCCCCTTGCTCTAAATAGGACGATGTTATATTTGCAAAATGATTAAAAAGAAGGATCCCCCACGTGCGTAAGTTATGTGGTATTACTGTGGGTGTGGTGTTACTATGGGAGAGTTACCGGAATTTGTCTCATAGCAAAAAAGGTAAATAAATCTAGAAATTATCTGCTTATCGCTTTGTCACAAACGTGTCAAAGGTCTGGTTGCCTAATAGCAACCGCTGGTTAAGTAATAAAGTTTTAGTACATAAATTGAAAAAATAACTAAATAACAAAAAGGAAAAATTTAAGAAAAAAGATACACGGATCGTGGCCTTTTCAAGCAAACCAAGGTACATATAAAAATAGAGCAATAGACTACTGTTTTCAACAACGGAAGGTCCCTGGGCTGGAGGGGCTATTTTTCCCTAGATAGTATGTGAAAAATGCCCTGACACAGAGAGCTTAAATGATTAGAATTGAAAAATCTAAATTCTTCTTCCTGTTTAAGATTGTGTAATTGAGCACCACCCTTTCCAATGTTTGTCTGCATTAAAGCTTATTCACTCAAAACACCAATGGAATTGCTAGGAAATGACGAAGCTAAGGTGTCGCGGCTGTTCTAAGCTAGGGAAATGACGGCAGTATTGCCTAAATGTACAGATCTTAGAAATGGTGATTAATTTCAATCGATCAGCGTTAAATTCAAAGTAAATTTGTTTATTGACTACTAAACGCAAAATAGCTGGTTTTTTTGGAGATGGAACATAAAAAAAACATGAAAAATCGTAAAATACAAACACAAAAAGTTAACATCATTAAACAAGGCCTCTTGTGCAGGCTGCGCCACAGCATACCTTATAGAGTCGGTAGCATATAGTTAAGTCTTCCAAAGAGACAAAAGGCTAACCTTTGTGAAGATCGATGGAAAATCACATATTTGAAAACAATAACGAGAACCCATTGAGAAGGACAGATATAAAAGTGTAAGTTAGATAACTTTTAAAAATTAGTGAAAGTCAACAAAAAATATTGATTAGGAGAAGAATATAGAATACACCTTACAGAGGCTGTTCAAAACTTAATGGTATTGAATTTCTAACACGTGTTTTGTGCAAAGATGAAGATTAACGATGCTCATTGACCTGTCTCAGAGGATGCTTAGGCGAAACGTGGAAGCTTGGCATTTTGTGATATAAAGATATCAAATGGCAAGAATTTTTATCCTTAAGCCGACTTAAGCATGCACATTAGAAACCAAATACTGAATGTCAGCATTGCGAATCTATTTGACTTTATTAAAGAAACAAAAAGCAAATCATTGGTCAAGACATACGAACCTTTTCTGATCAAGCAATTCCTGTTCTTTCATTTGATCGTCCCATCTACGTTGAGATCTTGCAGTGATCTAGGTAAAAATCGAATCAATGAAGGCACGAAAAACGACTGGGAAGTTAACTAATGGAAATTCAGCTTATTGAAATGATTAAGAACAGTTTCCTTTTCGACATTACAGTTTAGCACAAAAAGGTGTCGATGGGCTTAGCAGGGAAGCTAAGTTATTGTTTGAATGTTGAGCAATCAATTCGTGAAGCTTGGCAAGTGCATTTTCAGTTTTAACTATAGAAATTTGTTTAACTTCTAGAATTTTCATACTGCAAACATGTCTTCAAACTTCATCTGTCATCAAATCGTGTTTTTGATTTCTTCATCGTCTATTTCCAGGCACAGTGCGCATTTAAAGAATAGGTGACAGAAAACCAACATGTCTTAGCAAGGCCAGTGTGAAAAATGTACTGCATATAACACGTTTTTCAAATGTATATGCATGCAAAAATGGACCGGGTCAATGAAGTTATAATTTTGGTCGAGACTTTTAACTATAGTTAAGGGGAACTTTATTATAAAACAAGCTGGTCAGGCATATGTATAGTTTTATTACAAGAAAACAGGTTCCTCTTTGAGATGTGAAAATCAGGACAGGACTTGTTTGAGAAGAGTGAGATAGTAAACTCACCGCAAGAATGAGGGTAGATGACTATCGTACTATCAATGAATATACAATAGCCATGATAGGATAAATAACCTTAGGTTTGTAGGATTCAATATGAAAAAGCCTACTTAGCTTGTTATTTCAAAGGGTGTTGTAAACGACTGAGAGAATATGCTGCATGAACCCTTTCATGGGTTATACTTTTGGGCTTAGATGGGATCAAAATCGTTCAAATTGTTAACCTGGTCAATCGTAAATAGCTCACCACAAGCTATTTTAAATGTTCTGCCTGTCGAAAAGGGACTAAAGCGGCAGCAAAGATTCCAAAAACGCGTATCAAAACAAACTTTTGAGGACCTTTAAGGTTATTTTGGATCTGGTGGTCTCGAAAGATCAAGCCTTCAGATATTGATCAAGGCAGTTCAGCAATAATGGCACCAAAAATGATTCCAATAATAGCCATTTCTTGAATATTTTAGCATAGGGCGCAGTCGATTAACAAATATTTTCCACCAGACCCACTTTTTGGTACGGTAACTTAGTTTATGGCAGGCAAAACAATTAAAAATAACTCAATGGTATGAGGAAAACGTCTTGCAACACTAAATATGAATTTTTGGCTTGTTATTACTCAAATAGAGCAGGTGCTTGGCTTTTAAAGAATTTTGATGTTTTCCGGGGCGTATATATTCAAAAAGTCTGAAAACATTAAATCAAAAAAGTGCTGTTAGTTGGTATAAGATGTGTCAAAATGCAAATAACTTAAATGAAAAGAAAGGGGTTAAAGCCTTCTGCAGATTAAGGCTGAATCTAGCCTTGTGCATAAACCTTTCCTTAGTTTGTAACAAATTCATCTTTGACTGCTTAATTCCAAGTTCTAATATACGATGGCATTTTTAATCAAAAAATTCTTGGAGCTAAGGTTTCGATATGATTACAAAGCCTGTTTTAATTTGATTACAACCCAGCCGCAACATGACTTCTCAATCAAACTCCTTCTGCCACTAACCTGTTCGCTAATTTCACGTTCCCTCTCTTGTTTCCTATTTTCCTCTTCGATCTTTTCTGTTTCTAACGATTGCTGATAGTCTTCCATTTGCCGTATCAAGTCCTCTCTTTCAGCGATGGAATCTTGTTTTTTGCGGAGAACGATTTGAATTCTGTCATCAACTTGTTTCTGCCTCTCGTGAAGAACCTAATTACGTGCAAATATTGCTGACTTATTATTCAGTAAAGAATCGGAACTAAATTTTTGGAATAGATGAAAATCATTGCTTAGAAGCTTTTTACAGACAGAATATTTCTCCTACAGAAATATATAGCACTTGTATCTAGGAGCCTAACAAATCACTCTATTAGAAATTGGCACGGGGCCTATCTAAGAAACATCATGCAAAGCAAAGATGTACCTCTTGCATCAGCCTTTCCCTCGCGATTCTTTCGCGCTCCCACTCACTCTCGCGTTTTTGCCACTGCCTCGCAGCTTCTTCTCTGTTGAACAAATTATGACAATGAGTAAAAAGTAGAACAGATAAAAACAACAAAAAATTAAAGTAGAATTCCTGCATTTGAAAAAGCAAACGTTAGGTATATATTCGAAACAGATTGTGAACAATTTTGAATCTCGCTGAACAATTCATCTGCAATGGAATGCCAGTTGATCTAATTCAAATTTGTCTACAAAACCCATGTCAACCTCCAGGGAACAAACATTACCAAGACGATAACCCCAAATAATTCTAATTTGAAATACGAGATGCGTTCCTAAATCAACGAGCCACAGTATTGAATGACTGGGTGAAACTTGCGACGAGGCTTTGACAAATTTTTGTCCAAAATACAATTTTAAGGTCTATTTAAAACACAGCTAAATTAAGAATTAACTGTCATTTCTAACAAATAACCTGTCAATCCTTCGCTACATTGCTTTTCTCAGGTCATGTAAGAATCATTTCCAGTATTGTTTTTGAAGACATTTTCAATATTACAACAATTAAAATACGAGTTCTTTTTCTACACCACTAATACATTAAAGTAGGATTATCAATATGACGTTTGTGACTAGCTGAAAACGTTTGTGACAAAATGTGATAACGTTTAAATGTGTGGTTTGTTATAATATCCTAAATTTCTTTGCCACAACATATCTACTTAGAGATGCTACAAACAGTTATATAAACTGTAAGTCAATTATCATCTTTATCCTTTGATTGCATTAGAGTATGTAAAACACTAAACTAGTACATGGCAGATTACTATAACCCGCTATCATACATACTGGTACAACTGATCAAGCTCTGCTTCCCTGGCCTTTTCCAATTTTAACTGTTCTTGTACTACCTAAAAAGCATAAATTTTGGCATTGTCTTATAAAGATAGATACAAACGACTTAAATAGTTCTTTACATATAAATGGTGTGATGATCACTGAAAGAAACAGTAATTCAGTAAGTTTCAGTGATAAGTTTCAACACAAAAAAATTTTGAAGTAAAAACCCCCACTTAATCTTAAAATTTAGTATCGTTGAAATCAAGTGTACTTGCCCAATGTTAATGAGACATTCGACTGCACAGGATAACTCAGAGACAAGCAACGATTGCTGTTTATTTGAACAAATCCTGCACGATTAGGAATTATTATTATGAGGCAAAGAAGGCTCCCGACTGAAGGCTTGCCCTTACAAAACATGTGAAATACTTTCATTGCAAACTTTTGGCTGTTTTATGGGAGCATACATTGTTTTAAGAAGCAATTTTTTAGGAGCATAAGAGAATGTTGCATGACAACAGGAAAACAAGCTTAAATCGGAAGAAACCTAAAAATTTGCATTATATATCTAACACTGTGCTACCATTGCACAATTGCGTACCAATTTCATCATTATCTTTTTATAACCATATTTACCGTAAATGACAACATCATCGAATTGATTTGGTGCGATAAATGTATTTAAAAAGAGAATTCATATTCATTAAATATTCATATGGTTAGAGGTCTGTCAAGCTCAGAATGCTTTGGCACCGTTTGCCAGTTCCAGCAAAATAGCAATGACTTGCAATCGCAGTACCTGTCTCATTTTCTCGGCCTCTGTTTTGGCTTTCTCTCTACGTGATGTTCTTACTGTCATTTCATCTTGTTCCTTAAGAGAATTGATTCATATTTGTTACAAGAAGTCATAAAATAAATCACCAATTGTCGAGACATGGAATTAATAAGCAGCAAGCAAGATGCTTTGAAAACATATATATTTTTATATATAAAAATATAGTCTATAAGAATATTGAAGCTCAAAATCGCTTAAATTTATAAATCATCTAAGAATAATTTGAGAATAATTTAACAATAATGCCAGGCTCAAGCTTCATCAATAATTTTTTACTTACCTCAGTTTTCTCACTAAGCAAAACAACTGCTTTTTTCATGCTATATATATTTTTTAAATACACTAATCCGCTCTGTGAGTAATTAAAATTTAATTTAATACCACATTTATAGCTCTATTCTGTTACTCTTCAAGTTTATGATAATGCAACACATGAAGAAAGATTTGCACTTTTGTCTTTGATTTCAAGGCGAATTTATACCTTGTGTCACACATCAATAATTTCAGAATAACTTTAGGATCAAAATCGAAATCTTGTAAGAATATTGAGGCGCGGCAAAAATGAGGTATTTTCACAAAAAAGTGTATATTCCGTTGAAAACCTTGCCAAACTGCGGACACCACAAACATCCTCAATCACCCTTTCAACCACGTCTGGTTGCGATTTACGATTTGCAGCGTTTGCAGAATGGATTATAAATTTACCTGTTTTGCAAGGTCCTCGAGTATCTTCAAGTCCAATTCCTGTATACAAGAATTATAGGTCTTATACATGAAGAAAAATGCTTCAGAAACATTAACTTCAATAAGGTAATGATGCACTTAAATAAAAAATTTCTTTAACCAAGAATGTAATAATAGATCTTAAGCCAGTTAAGTGTCTGTTTCGAGAGAAACTATGTGACAGATTGAATAAAAAATGAATCTCACAAAACATTGTTCTCTTAAGTGCCTTTCTTGAAAACGGCTGTTGGGACAAAGTCCTAAACAAATTTCGGGAAGCATGTATGTATGATTTCATTACAATCCAGCATTTGCCACCTTCCCCAATAAGGGGGTGCAAAATCTTAACACCATATGTCTGGAATTGTAGCCGAACAGCTGAAAATGTGAAGAAATGAGTTTGAGGTTATCAGTATTAATTAATGAGTTCAACTGCCAACAACACTTACCAAAGCATCCTGGACCTGTTTACTCTTCCTGCGAAGTTGAGCTTTGTATTGCCTCACGAGAACTCTCCTGTAGAAAAAGCAAGATTAAAAACATGACAATATTTAAGAATAAAGATGACGAAAAATCCTAGATATCAAAGGTAGTTCAATGAGAGCTGAAGAAGACGAAAAGTGCTGCAAAAAATCTATCTATATTTATCAAAAGGGTTGCAAAACTTGCCTCAATAGGAGTTTAAAGATTAAGAGTTAAAAAGAGATACTTCAAGGTTGAAGTTTCTGATCAATTAGTTTTAAACAAGTGGTTTTAAACAAGTGGTTGAGGATGCACAATAAAAGCAAATAATCGGCTGCTACATTGGAAACTCAAAAAGGGGGTGATTCGTGTGCTGAGGTCTGTGAAATGAAAAATCATTGCGAAGACATTATGGAGTCATGTGAACCAACAAAGACAAGGATTGTTGGAAAATGTGTTTATGAAATATCGTTCATTGACAACTTGATACACTTCTATTCCAACGAGGGGATTCTTTGCTCGTCTGTATTTCAGAAGAACCTTTCAGCGTTGATAATTTTTGTAAGAATATAAAACTTATTTAATGTCTCACTGAAATTTTTTGTTGACTTTTTGGGAAAAAATTCGGTGTCACAATTAAACATCTTTAATCTTTGCTCTGATCCAAACATTTTATTTTAAGCTTGCTTTAAGGCGGATGTGCCTAAAATAAGCTACTTCAACTGTAATTCCTCCAAAAATGTAATTTTGTAGCTTCAAGTCAGGTCATAGAGTTGATGACTGCAAAAGATTAACACATTCTGAAAACAAGTAGATGGCAATATGGAAAACAGGTGTAACAGTTATTCTGGGCAGTCAAATTATGTTTCAGCCAGCTCATGTTTCCATTTGTAAAATACGTGATAATATACAATAAAAATAAATTCAAATATAAAATTCACTTTTTACTGACTCTTTATATATTTGTTCTGCATTAATAATCCGCATTAATAAATTTGTAATTAGAAACGTTGAATATTTCTTCGTTTCTGACGTGAAATTTTAGAAAATAATCCACGACGACCAGAAATGAAGCTCTTTGAACTCTTACCAATTGACTGTGAGTAAGCCAGATATTCTATATGTTACACAAACCAGAAACCAGAAATATAATTTGTTGATTTTTACCAGCCACGCGGTCACAAGAGGTCACTTTCGATTAATGAAGAAGTAAAAAAAAGAGGAATGAACTTAAAAAAGCAGGTATTGGACAAATAAGAGGGACAAAGGAATGCATTATGCACGTAAAAAGAGCTGGTCCGAGATTTGAACTTTACGGCTAGGTTTATTATTGTAGAAAGCTTACCCATATTCCTGTCTCCTTCGCTGCTCTTCAAACTGCCTGCGTTTTTCTTCCTAGAATGCAATAAGGCTATCTTACCTTCTGTGAATTGCAACAAAATTCCCTGTGCTGACTAAAGTTCCAGCAGTTTAATATATTTTCCAGTACATAATTAGAGAGGGGTTATAATTCATTTACTGGAAGACCATAACGCCCATCTCGCTTAATGATAACCCTCTTTATAGCTTGGCATGCAGGCAAGAAATAAGCACATGCAAAGCTAGAAAAAACTGACAAGCGTTCTTTGCTATAAATAAATGGTTACACAACCATGTTGAAAACGGTTTCTCATGTTGTCAAACGGTTTCTCATGTTCTTTCCTATTTGCAGCAGCAGTAGACTGGTGCAACCAACTGATTTCTCTACATTATCAGAGTTCAGATTTCATTTAGTGTTTTACATACAATAGAATGATAAAGATGAGAATTGACTTACAGTTTATATAACTGTTTGTATCATCTCTAAGTAGATATGTTGTGACAAAGAAATTTAAAATATCATCACAAACCAAACATTTAAACGTTATCATATTTTTTACAAGCGTTTTAAGCTAGTGTCATATTGATAATCTTACTTTAATGTATTAGCGGTGTAGACAAAGAGCTTGTATTTTATTGTTGTAATATTGAAAATGTCTTCAAAAACAATACTGGAAATGATTCTTACATGACCTGAGAGAAGTGATGTTAACCAATTGGTAACAGATTTGGCTAATTTTGAACATTTGGAGAAAGATCAGGGGTGTAATTCAAAATTGAGGTCTAAATAACAAAAAATTCTAAAAGACGTAGGACGTCATCAAACAGTTAATCTATATTAAGATAATCATTCAATAAACAAAGGGCCTTGTACGCAATGCTCAATTGCCAAAGACCAAGGTCAAGAAAACGAAACTTACAGCCCCATCAATAAGCATCCTTTGCTTGACCAACCCCTCTTCTTCCCTTTTGAGCATCTGGGCCTCTTCGTCCTTGATTCTTAATTCTTCCATTTGCTTTTGCAGCTGGGATTTCAACTCGATCTCTTCCATCTTTCTCTCTTCTGCTCTCTTCTTTTCAGCTTGCATGACTCTCAAACGATCAATCTCCATCATGTGCTCCAACCTAAATTCATTTCGTATCACAAATTTCAATACAATAAGAGTTACCTTGAATTAACGATTGACTACAGGGTTTCAGATTTATTGGTAGCATGATACTGAGTTTTTTATTTTTCTTAAAGATATTTAAACAATACTGCTACAAATATCAGCACAAATTAAAACATTTCAAGAATATTTACTTGCTACACTTTGAACAAACAAACCTTCACTTTCAAACGATGGTTGACGACTAATTAAACTAGCAAGTTGTTAAATTGAGTAATTCATTTGCATAACAAGCTCAGCATGTTACACAAGAAGGTTTAACGTGCTGGAAGGTTTAAGGTGCTTATTTTGTCAAGCACCTACCTTTTTATTGCTCATAAGACCTAAAGAAAGTATAAAAGTAACGATAGGTGACATCTTAAATTAAAGTCATTTCTATATATGGTTTCTCTGCAAACACTGACTGTTACGAAAGTAGGGCGCGAATCAATATAAACAATTTTTGAAGCTTCTATTTTAAAAACTTTTGCTAAATTTCACAGACCTCCTGTCTTCATCTCTCGCTGTTTTCGCAATCTAGTGGAAAAATGCATCATATATCATATCGATAGCCGATACAAATTTGAAAAATGAATCTGCAAATGTCAAAATTGCTGACTAAATAGCTCGCAAACCTTTCAAGCGATTCTTTGATAAACAAAACCGAAAAATCAAAAACTTTTTTCAATGACTTTTTGACAAGGCTCAGATTTACAACGGTCAGATGATTCAACAACTAATTAAAACTTAGGATTTTTAGCACCATTGCAAAAATCTCAATTGCCATCAAAATAACTGCAAACTTTTCTTTTCAAGTAGGGGAGACAGGGGTGGGCAGTTCCAGTGAAAAGTGCTCTTCTCGTGGGAGACCAGCGGCTCTTTTTGTAGCCTCCCGCACATGGCATGTGGTCTCCGGAAAGGGAACTCTGGAAACAGGGGTGGACAATTCAAGTAAAAATTTGGTCGCCCGGCGGCTACTCTGTGTAACGATAAGCGGTCTCACGCAGTTAGAAACAGGTTGTTCTGGGTGCGCTGGAGACCGAATTGTCCACCCCTAGAAGATCCGTATTATCTCTACTATTTCAAAATCTTTAAAGTATTCTAAAACAATAACACAGTTTTCCAATCCAAGGCTACAGTTTAGCGAGCAATGCCTAAGAAACCTCACCTCTCGTCTCTCTGTGATCTGTTCTCCCCAACCGCGAATGACATTTTGCTGCACTTGTGTCGACTGAACCTTTAGAAAAAATAATTAAAATAAACACTACTGAATAAGATAAGAAAATGTTTAAAGGTAATAAATTCTGCAGTTGCAATACTTTATCATCAGAGGGGTCATTTGAACGAAAATTTTTAAAATATCGTACGACTGAGAGGCTTTATCCAATTACCGATTCTCGCGATGATCATGATCATGAGGGACGGACTTTAGAGGCAAGTTTTGGAGTGGGGGTGTTAGATAATGATTGGATCCTGCGACACGTGACACACCATTCAGGTGATTGGAAAATGATGGAAACGCCCATTTTTAAAATCTGATTCTCAACTTTAAGACAAGGCAATAAAGCAACTTTTCTGCATAATTTTGTTACAACCGACTACCAAAAATGCTTCATACCTAATTGAAGCAAAATTTACCGAAAAACACAAACATATGGGGAATGTCGCACCCCACGCCCCCCAGTAAACCCGTCCCTGCATGATTAATTTGCACAGCGTCAGGATACTCTAAAAGTTCCCTTGCAATTGATAATAAAGAGCTCGTCTTGTGATCATGACTTTTTCAAGATTGTCCCCATCCTTTGACAGATGTGAAATTTTCCATTAGAAAAATTACAAAGTTCCACGACGGTTAAGAACTTGAATCATCTGCGAATCTTTCGATGATTATAACAGTTGTGTACCTAGCTTAAGCTTGATGCGCACAGATAGAGAACGATTGGCAGCTGTACAACCAAAGAAATATGATTTAAATAGCCTTATCGAGATCAGAGTTCACAGAGTTGTTGCCAGCAGGTTGATGATTTCATTAAGGGCACAAATTGACAACAATATGTTTTCATCTACTCACTCGACACGATGTATGTATGGACGTTTAATTAGCATTATTTAAGAGTAGTATCTAATTAAATGATGCGGAATTACCAATAAAAATATCTTAGGGTTAACCTTAAAAAAAATCGAGCAGCAATCCTAAAACTTAAAGGATTTAGAGAGCGTATGAGCTACAAGATCCTTCATTATCAAAAATTTTGCTAACAAACAACCTTAAATGTCGTTAAAATATTTTACAGTCAATCTTTGATGATCTAGTGACTGCTGAGTCCAGCAAAACGAGACATAAAAAAGACGCATAGATGTATTTATGGGTTGGAAGCAAATTGTGAGTGCTGGTCCAAAAGCCATAAGCTGTTTGAGGCAAATAGATATTCATATAATTTTTCAATTTTTTTTAAAACATGAGCTAAATAAGGTTTACGTGCAACAAAAACCCGCTGGATTAGATTTACCTTTCGCAAATCTGGTTCGTTTTCTTTCCAGTGTTGATATAGTTTTTCTTCTGCTATCTACGACAATAATTAAGCAAAGATGAGTGAAAAAACGTCAAACACACACAAATAAACTGAACAATTCAACGAAAGGTCAATAAAATATAGAATAAAACCACACTAACATTTTCTATTTGGGGAAACAGCAAAACACAGACATTGTATTAAGCAAACAAGTCAATAAGTTTCATAATTTCGTGAATTTGAATAATTAGATTTTAGAATCTGAAACTTGGGCGTCTATTTGAATATCAAGTTAGATATGTATACACAATTCACTGTTTTAACACAGACAGTTGGTCAACACCAAATAGCATGCGGTAAAGTCGGTAGATATTCTTGATAGTAGACACAGTTTGATTGTGAACGACAGATTAATAATCACAATAGAAGTTATATAAACTTATTATCAATGAACTGAGGTCATACAGATTGCCATGTAAACACGTTACCACTTCTCTCTAATTCATGTTTAGCCGAATCGCTGATGTGCATGTATTATAAGGCTAATATTCTTGCTTTTCTTTTTCCATTAGGACTTTTTGGACAATTCCAGTGCAGTAATAAAACCGGAATGTAAGCAAGAATTTACAGTTAAATCCTCAAAAACAGCATCGGTACCTAATCATAATAAATATCGTAATATCCAGCCCCGTATATACAAGACCTGTTTGTAAACATAAGGCTTGAGGTTTGAAATGAAATGCTCATATGCATGAACTGCATTGGACCCAGGTAGTTCAGATTTTAACTTATGAAGCCTTACAAAGAGAGGGATTTTACCGTAAATAAATGTCATTTTGATCACTCTCTCCATATATCTTGTAATCTAATCTAAGTGTCTTTAATCAGAGGCATAATCTTCGATCATAAGAGTTTCAGTTAACATGTAGTAACACCAATGAGGGCTTGGAAATCGTAGAAGTTTCAATAAACTACAATGTATTTTCTTTGATAGCTTTCGACAATTATGAAAGAAAAATTATCCGTGCCGTTGCACTTTCAATTAATTAATGGGTAACAGTTTAAATGAGAGAAAAGTGTGGGAACTTCAGTTACCTGTTTTCTCCTCTCTTCTTTTGCATCTCGTAACTCATCAGCTCTAGAAAACAAGTGAGATGCATCAAAAAAAGAATGGTCGAAACGATAATAATTACATCGAGGTGATTTATATTTTAGCATACGTTTAGGCGGAATCTAAAAATCTACACAAATCATTATAAGGTCTTGTTCAGTACTAACTATACACTTGTCTAAAAAGTCCAAAAAGTCTTAGTTGTACAGTAGATTTACTATGATCAAAGATTTTTCTTTGGAAGACCCATGGTGTGAAACTTAGGCTTTGAACTTAGAATAATTCATTCTCCAGCACTTATAACAATGACAGGTCTTGAGATGGCTACTACAAATATCAAGGTATTTGGGAGCTAAAGACGAAAGTGAAAAAAATCTCGTTAGAAAACTGAATTAAAGTATTTTGGGTAAGCCTAGTGTTTTAATGAAGTATGAAAAATAAAAGGTCATTTATTCTATATAGACTGTTAATCATTCTTTACAAATGTTGTATGGAGTTCCTCAATTATCAGAAAAAGAGCTTAACACCTGACAATGATCAATTCAATTCAATTATAATAAATTCAAGCTTTTAATTACAGGCTACATGATTAAACATACTTATAATTGATAAAGCTTGGGGCAAATAAAAAGAACTCAGATCAAAAAAGTAATTTTGAAGAGTAGCAATTGCGTATTTTACTCTAATAGTACTACAACAAAAGCAACAAAGAAAGTCGAAATTACTACTAAGAAGAAAGCTGGAAGTGCTGAAAGTTGAAGAACAGGCAGGGTTTGGATCTTCTTTTATTAAAACACTATGAAACAAAAGTAAGAAACAGCAGAAGTTTACAAAGGGCTTAGAAGAATGAAAAGAAAATAGTAGACATAACCAAAACATGATAAAGTTTCAAAAATTGTCCATACCTGTCCTTCATTTCTATGAGCTTTCCTGCCTTTGAAAGTCGGCTTTGCCTCATTTCTTTCTATACAAAAAATCAGGCAAAAATATATTTTTGGGTGTAATGGACTTTTTTGGAAATATGGTAGCTTTCTTTTTTGGAAATATGGTAGCAACAAAATCTAGTCTTTCTTGAAATGGTATAATGACACAGTTTTAAAAAAGCTATAGCAAATGTGTCAAGAATTAGGCTATAAGAAGTATCGGTTGCGTTCAATTTTGCACACAGATTTTAAATAATTGCAAGCAGAAAATTTTCATATGGTTTGTTCTGATAGGCAAATTTTTGTTCCTAGTGTTAATCTGAATACATTTAGCAATCAACTCTTGCTAAAAAGGTTTCCCAAGCTTGCTGTTTTTCATGTTATTCTGCTATTTTTGTGTGTATTATCTAATTAGCTGTAACCAAGGTCTGTCATACAATCAAATATTGGCTTTTTGCACTTGCACTTCTTTTTAATTTTTAACGTTTTTGAGGAAGAAAAGATTTTCCTCCCTATTGTATGCACTTAATTGTACTTAATTATTTTAGAATTTTGCTGTAGTGTCACAGAACGGGTTTGAGGAGTTAAGTTCTGTTTATTGGAGTGCTCCAAGAGCACAGATTTCAGATTGCTTAAGAATGCGAATTTGATCGAATGAAATATAAAAGTACCAATTCAATTGTAACGGATCAGAAAGTTTTGTAACCATGTTGCGCATCAAACCGGATTTGTATATAGAATTTAAATAACCATTGTTTGTTGTTCCAATTTCGTGTATCTTTTTTTGTTGAACTCAGCACCAAAAGGGAAAATTGCTGCCTTTTCAAATTACAACTCTTAGCAAACAATCAGCTGAATATTGAAACATCTAAGACATCTTAGCTCATAGTTAAGAACCTGTAACGCATCTGTTTCCATTGATAATAGCTCTGCTAATTTGTTTCTTCTTTTCTCTAGATCAAGTTGCTTTGTTGTTTTTCGGTAAGTCTCACCAACTGCATTCATGCTAAAAAATTATAAAATTATCAAGATCAAGGATGATAAAGAAAGTCCTACAATGGCTAAGTCTACTACTGGTTTCTACATTATGTTTGCAGTTCATAAATTTGAATGTTGAATTTTTACAAAGTATGATAAGTTGAAATAAATTTACAGTGAAACCTCGTTGATCTAAACATCTTGGAATGAATTGTGTGAAGACCTGCTTGTATAAGCCAAAAGTTTGGATTATCAAAGATTTTGTTCAGGAAAAATCACACATAAGACATATGAGAAAGAGTCAATATAATTTTAGCCTTAAGTAACACCATGGTATAGCCAATGGCACTGGATAGTTTAGATTGATTTGTCAGAGGCTTGCATTCTCTGGTAGGCAAAACATGTGAATAACAAATTATTTTTGTATATGCTGGTCACACAACTCAAAGAGATCAACTCAATTGGATGCTTTAATAACTTACTGGATTCATTTTATGGCTCAAATTCATTAGGAGTTGAGCTTAAATTAGTGTTCTTTCAAATGAAAATTTGTTCATATATAAAACATCACACCTAAAATGGTGCTAGGATAAACAAGGTTTGGATATTCAAAGTTTTGATAAATGAGAATAAATTAGATATTGCAGATAAAGGCAATGATTTAACTCACCAAAACAGCATTGATAACAAGAGGGCTGCTACAGAGCAAAATGCCTAAATTTTGTAATTACTATCAACTATGTCTAGAAAATAACATAGCACATGCCTTTTCTTCCTATGGGTGTAATTCACAAAAAGGTTTGATATCCTACTTATTCAAATTATCTTTTCAAACCAAGAAACAAACCTTTTTGATTTGTTAAAAGTTGCAAAAATCAGTTCTTGTAAAACACAACTGTGTTGAATGAAACATAAGTTCACTGTTGTTATTTTACATTGTTTCAAAGAGGAGTTTAATAACCATGCATTAGAATGCTGGTGTTCCTCAAAAAGAAAAGTTTTACCAGACAAAATATAGAAAACTAACATATCCTTTTTAACCTTGGATTCTCTGTCTAGCTACATATGATCTAGTAAAACTGAACACACTGTACTCAAGTGACATTGTCTCAAATGTTCTAAAATTGCTTGGTTCCCAGTGAACAAAAATAATTGATGCTCGTCAAAAGTTCAATTAGAGTTTTAAAGATTTCAACCTATAACTGCTTTCTCACTATTGGAGTGACATTAAGAATAGCTTGCACAAAGCCCAAAATAATTCAAATGTTGCTTATTGTTATTAGCTTAACCTGTACTTGCATGTCTACGCATGATAATCATGTAAGGCCCAAGCATTGTCATGGATAATGGGGGACACCTTCAACTGATTTGCCAATCTGTCCTCATTCACTCTAGAAAAATCCTGTCTATAGGGTGATTTATTGAAGAATTTATGGTCCAGCGTCCTGCATCACCCATTAATACCCTAACATTCATGTTCAAGTTTATTTAGGTTATCATATTGTGTTTACCTATTATGGTTATCATGGGAGACCTGTGAAGTTGATTGTTTGTGTTCACTCCACGGGACTTGGTTTCTTTCAAAATGTTACAAACAATGTCCGATAACAATTTATGTCTCTATAAAGACGTTTTTCAGATGATGCACAAATTCAGTTTGCAAAGATGAGATTTTTGAGCATGATACATAAAGATACAATAGAGAAACAAAACCACAAACCTCCTTTGAAAAGACTGATTCGACGTCCATCCAGTTTGCTTGGCTGTTTCAACCTCTGACTTTTTAAAAAACTGAGAATTTTTGTCCCATTTTTCTCTGAATTCTGATTGGTCTTGGTTTCTCTTCACCATCAGCGCTTCAGTAGTATTTTTATAGTTTTTCATCCAAAACGGTTGTAATGTTGGGAGCGCCATTTTTGTTGTTTCTATGCTCAAATTAAAGCAGCCTCGTTATAAATTCTCCTCCGTAGGGTGTGCAAATAAACCGGTGGCTTTTCGTATCTTTTATTTTTACCCATCTGTCAGACTGACAGGATTTAAAAAAGAACATTAAATGTGTTAAGTCCAAAAACAATAAGAAATACGGGAATTGTATAAACGAGGATAAAATTCTAGGGTCAGAAAAACTAGGATGAACTGCTAGGGCTAAACTAGTGTCAGAAAGAAACATTTGTCCAAGGCACAGTACGAAGAAGTCGCTGCCTCTCAGATTTCAGAATGAAAGTGCGGACATGGAGAAGGCCAAAATGTTATATTCCTAACCCTATAGTAAAGGCGTTAGCTTACGAGTACGAATGGGAAACAACCCAGGATTATTTATTCCCCAGTTATTCCATCAAATCGTGATATAAACGAAAACTCAATGTTGTAAGAGCTGTTGTAGAGTTAACAGAAAAAGCTTTTATTTCAGTTATGAAAAACTTTGTCATTTCAATCAGACCTTTTTAAAAAAAGTTGATATCAAGTTAAATTTAAATTAAATCTCATTAAATAATATTCAAACTAAATCTAAAGTTAATATATTAATTTTACTACCCATCAACAAGTTTACTATGTCGGCAGTTTTAAAATCTAAATTTACCGAGGTCCCTTGAAACGACTTTTTTTATACGAAAAATTGTTTATATGAAAAATTCTAGTTGCTTTCTTTTGATGAATCAATCCCTTCATCCTTCAGCGTATCGATGAGTTCCTGGAAATCATAAACAAACCAGGGAGCCTTTTCTAGGACGCTTTGACGAACCATATTGCCACCGAATCCAATGAATAGGTCGGCAGGTGGAAAGGCTTCAAAATCTGTCAGTCCATCTCCGATCATTACAAGCCTAGAAAAACAAGCATGATGTTTGAGATTCAAACGAGCTTCTGTTTTCCACTAGGATGGATACTTTTTGTAACACAAGTATCATGCGCAGTCGGGACACGATGACTTCATATATTTTTCCACTGCACATGGTACAAATAAAAGTTGTTGTCAGTTTATTTACATTTCATTTTAACTGACAATATAAAAAAAATTTGTTTGACAAATACTCTCGGTTGCGAAGCATTTCGACAAATACAGCATTTAATGAATTTCATTATACTTTAGAGAAAAAATGTAAGATTCCTATTCTATACTGCAAGTTCCAGTGAGCAGTTAAAAGACAATGAGTCAACAATAAAGGAAGGGTATACCCAAATACGTCAAGTCGTTATTTTCGAATCTGATCAGCTGACTTTGAAACAGGTTTTGTCAGCGGCCCAGGTGTAAACAATGACTGCTTATGTCATATGAAATTATAGTGGTCATATCGAAAGCAAATGGATCCTTATAGAGGACACCATAACAAATTAACCATGACACAATGCCTTTAATCTGGCAACTATGTTATACCACACAATAATCATTCGTACCATGTCATACGAATGACAACATCTTATAACCCTACTTTCTATAACAGAAAATAGGAAACTTTCTACTTAGAATAAATGTTATCAGATGAAATGGATCTTGATTGCTTTAAATCTTATGAAAAGTAAAAAGATTGTCTTTACAAAACATAAAATGACAAAAATTGCAAAACTTCATTGGATGTATATATGACATTATATCTTGTTGACTAAATTATAGCCATACCAATAATCCACTGCGCATTATGTATCAAAATGTAAATAATGTAATGGACATAAAGGTAAGTCTCGTGTCGCATAGCCAAAGGTAGTACTCGAAAGAGATAGCAGATGTACTGGGTCAAAAGCAAAAGGCAGGGTGGTAGTTTTCTTTTTCTGCCTTTAAACTTCCAAGCGATGCCACTGGGTCAAAATCAAAGGATTCGACAAACCTTGATTCGAACCCACGATGTAGAATATAAATCAACTTTGCACAAACAATTGTTGGTACTACGTTCCGCATATATCCCTTCACCAACATAATCCAATAAAATTTGTATACTATCATGACTGAAAGCGGTACTAAGGTATTCCCCTATTTAAAAAACCACTGCCAGGTATCCACTTGCTTTTATGTCATACTTTTTACTCCGAATAATTATTTTTTCCAGTGAGGAAGCATAATAATAATTTTGGCATCATCGCCTACAAAGCCATTACACTCTAATTTTATAAGAAAGCACTTAAAAAGAACATCGAGGCTCGATTTGTCGAAAAAAGGGGAACAACGTAAGTACAAACTCAGCATCAGATG
This sequence comes from Rhopilema esculentum, assembly GCF_013076305.1. Next base: position 7,259,663 of record NW_027019317.1, read on the forward strand.
GAAAATTAACAGAACAGAACAGAACAGGACAGGACAGGACAGGACAGGACAGGACAGGACAGGACAGGACAGGACAGGACAGGACAGGACAGGACAGGACAGGACAGGACAGGACAGGACAGGACAGGACAGGACAGGACAGGACAGGAAAGGACAGGACAGGACAGGACAGGACAGGACAGGACAGGACAGGACAGGACAGGACAGGACAGGACAGGACAGGACAGGACAGGACAGGACAGGACAGGACAGGACAGAAAAGAACAGGACAGGACAGTACAAGACAGGACAAGACAGGACAGGACAGAACAGGACAGGAGAGAAAAGAACAGAAAAGAACAGAACATAACAAAACAGAACAGAACAGAGCAGAACAGAACAGGACAGGACAGTACAAGACAGGACAGGACAGGACAGGACAGGACAGGACAGGACAGGACAGGACAGGACAGGACAGGACAGAACAGGACAGGACAGGATTTTATCGCAAATCAACCATCTACTAAAAATGTCACAAAAAAAATTAATTTGGTGGTTTTAGACGCAATTTAAAGCATGTAAATGTAGAAAAGTTATTGTTCACTTAAGATTAACATAAAAAACACTCGAATCAATAATTATATAAAAAGTAAGAACATTAAGCCTCAACAAAAATTATCTGGTTTTGGTCCAGAAAAGTCTTTTTTTCCGGACAATACTCTTAATTCTTCAGAAAAACAACAAAAACAACACAAGGTTAGGGTGTTACCTTTTTTTGTTTTCACTGGCTTTCCTCACGGTCGTTGATAAAATCTTAATGTACTGCTTTAGTAGGAAATTAGGTTACCTAGTAGGAAATTAGGTTACCTTTTTGACGAGGTAACAAAATTTCCTCTTGTGCTATTATTGTATTCTTGAAAAAACAAGACACGAATTTGACATTTTCTTCAATAGCTGTGAATTTTTGTTTTTTACTACATCGTTTTGTGCTTTTGAGGTTGTTTATTTCCTTAAAGGGAGCCAACATCACAACCTTATAATGGTGTTGTATTTTTCTACATCCAACATCCAACAGGGCTTTTATCAAACAAGTAATAGATTATGCATGTAATTTGGATAATTAAACCCTTTCTTTTTTGCAGACAGCAAATAGTAATTCTTATCCTCCTTTACTTGACAATTCTTTTCCTACTGTCCCTTATTTGCCTCACAAGCTAAAGTATGATAAACATAAACTTCGAAAAAAGAAATCTCAAAAAAGTACCTTGAAAAGAATGGTACCTTATTATTGATAAATTAAACTGTTTTGAAACATAACTGATAAAGGTAACAAAAATAGGATGCTTGCTTTGAATCTTTTAACGATTACCTAGTGACAAGGAAACAGCTGCAAAAATTTTGAAGAGATCACCCTAAAGCCTCGACAAATATCCGAGAAACAGAATAGACTATCCATTCACTATTTGACGGCTGAATCGCAAACAGAAGATTGGTTATGGTTTTATTTCAAGAATATGGCTTGCAATTTCAAGAATAAGACATAAACCAGCGATTTCTTAGTCTTATGATAATTATTATTTGGGAAGTGATTAAAATTTGTTCGTTATTGCTAACACATGTGATATTGTTAACGAGAATTTCAGATTCTCATTAGCTACATATTTGCGTTTTCCGCTGGTTCAAATGCATGTTCAAACAGTGGTTGAAAATTTCATAGAAAACGTATCTTATACCGTGATTTCCGTTATTTAATAATTCATTTCTAATTTATAATTATCAGTTTAGATACATTTGCTGTTTTTAAGATTCATAAATGCTTTTAGTAGCTATATTTTTGTTACATAAGCTAAGATTTTAAAAGTTTCACAATTGCAATCCATCCTGGATCACTAATCATTTAATTCAGACTAGCATGTGCCCTCATAGCCCCGAAAGCAATGTTTTCTTTTACGACCTTCGATTTACAGTCAGATTCAATCTTCTGTACAACTTATTTACTGAAAGCTACTTTGAGCAATTCTTGAAAAAAAACTAGTTAACTCTTTATCAGAGCTACAACATAAAAGCAATAAACAGACTCAGTGATGACATCGCACCAATCTGGCTAGGTACACCTTCCTATGGTACCTTCCTACCGCACTGACACAAATTCTGCCTTACTTTTCCACAACACGGCATAAAAGCCCTCTAATGAGGATCCCACCAACTATCTATTGGTGTCCCTCTCATCTTTTTAGCACGAGTCAAGGTACCGTACTTTAAATTTGAAGCATTTCAGTTGAGTCTCGTCGGTGTGAGGAAAGGGCCTGACTTAGCAAATGTCCAGTTTATCCGGGCTAGGACTTCTTACTCGAACAAGGTAGGAAAAAATGGTAGCGGAATGAAAAATCAACTTATCCGGGGTATGACTTAACGGGATTCAACAGCATATCTTAGACGAAAGAAAATATAAACATTTTGGAGTTTTTTTTAAATATAAGCGTAAGAGTGAAACCAAGTCCGGTATGCAAAGAGATAAAGTGAGAACAAACTGTGTATGAGGAAGATAAGGTATTGCCGGAGCTGTTGCAATAATAGGAAAACCATCCGCCTTCCTTTAAAAAAACAGTAGTTATTATGTAAAGATTGCAAAAACCAATTTCCTGCATCTTAGTTTTCCTCTTGCTCTATATTTCTTTCATAATGGGCATATTTGTCAAATGACGTTAGAGCACTCATTATATGGCTGTCAACGCCTGCCAATCATTAATGGTTGTAGTGAAAGTGCATAACTGAAGCTCAATTTTAGCGATAAAGGCGTTTTATTAGAACAGTGCTTTATCCGATTGGATGTCTTGAATCAACAGCGTTCTCGATAACATTAGAAAATATAAATGCATTTAAAGAGGCTTTTCCAAACAACAGCTGAAAAGCCGTAGAAAGGGACATGCTATTTACTGAAGCTTAAAAATATCATGGCCCTGAAAATCATCAATAAGATGATAAGTAATAGTAATGACATGTTATTCCTGGCGTCAGGTTTATCATATTCAAATAGAACTACTTTTCTCTGAACAGCGTCAGGCAGTGCAGCTGGCAATTACTTAGTTCAGCCCCTTCTTCGGAAGCAAGCTTGTGATCTTTGAGGCATTTGTCATTTTCAACTATACAATTTTAAATGGTAACAGAATTCGAAATTAGATTCACCAACACTTTTTCATGGCTGTGTGGTTTTATAGACATTTTATAGCATATACTTTTCTAGACTATTCATAAAATTTCCAAATTGACACGCCCAAACACTAATTTGTTTTGTTTACTGTTTTAGAGAAAGCCTTTAAAGTCCTATGATTGTGTTCGGAGGAAGGACAAACACTTTCGTAGAATTTGCCAATCACACCCTTCTTTTGAATTTTACATCAAGCTGGTCGTTACTTTCATATCGAGAAACACTTGTGCAAGTCGAAGGAATCTTTTAGTCTTCAAAAAAGAACAACAATTTTAATGCAAGATCAGTGAATACCTTCTGAGTCCTGTGTTACTAAAAAAAGTGTTGCAAATTGATTCATTCCTTTATTAAAGTATTGAAAATTGCAGAAGACTCCCATACTTGTTTATCTTCAAAAAACGCGCGAAATCGTTTTGCTAGCGACATTACTTGTACTTTTTGCTAATCATCATTGTTTCATTTTGTTCATATTCGACTCTTCTTTTTTTTTCCTCGGTAGGTTTTTTAGCTAAAACAAAACAAACCCCCACAACGTGGTTCTTTGTCTCTCAAAAACGAATATTCGTTGAAACCCAGACAATAGCTTGCAAAATTTTCATTCACGAGGGTTTTTTATCGGAAGCGCTTTCATTGGCCTAGTGGCTTCTTCGATGGAACGGCAGGCTTCCTGTTGTGTCTGTTGTGATGCTCGACAATTTATGAATGGCTGAACGTGTGACATGTGATAAAGTCTCATTCAAGTAAGAAAACCAAACTTGGGGATAACTTTGTTCTTTCTTTACCCTGAATTTGAAAACAAATGGCTCAACGAAAGTCTGATTTGATATTGACGAATGATAAAGGTAGAAGGAAAGAAGGCAGATAATAATTCCCGGTTTTCCTCCGTTGTGCGCTTTCCCGCATGCTTAAATTTGAGTCGTTCCGTAAGGGGCGATGCCCTGGTTTTTTACGAAGAAAAATGGCCTGTAGTAATGTTGCCTGTGTAGAAAGAGAGAAAAGCTGATGAGACTGTCTTTACACAAGCATGTAGATTATACAAAAAATGACGTGTCTGTAGTGCGTTGACTTTATTTGGAAGTTCTAAAAGCTGAGGAAAACAATTTTTACCGAAATCGTTCCATAAGGGGCGACGTGACTCTACTCTGAATATAAGTAACTTACTGTTTGTACTGATATTTGAACTTCAAATGCTCTACCACTTTCGCTTTTCCGTGACTTGCAGATGTGGGTTCATCTTTATCGAATCCGATGTAATCACCTACGTAGACATTAAACACATCATTTTGGTACGCAATAAACACACCTAAAGATGTATAACCTGATTATCATCCATATCCTATTCAAAAACCGTGTACCGCTCCCAACCCAAGCCAGGATCCCATCCCCCAACCCATCCCCCAACCCCTCCCCAACTCAAACGTAGAACGAAATCGAATTATAAAACACACAGCAATTTTTGGGCAGTTGTCAAGATGGTACTGCATGATATTGTCACGAAATACTGTGCTGTTAAAAGAACCTATTTATCTCAAGACTGCTGTTTATGTCTAAGTAGTAAATCAAACAAACCTTAAATATCTTCACAGACCACAGTGCTATATAAACTTATGAAAAATGACAATAGGGGGGATAATACAACTTATACAAAAGAAGAGACAAGAACCATGCCAAAAATTTATCGGTTATATTATTGATTAATTCTTTACATTTGAGGAAACCAAAATTAGACAATCGGGAAATCTTCTTGTTTTTTGTAAAGACACCATTGTAAGTTTTCTTTACTGCAAAGGCAAAGTTAAAAACTCAAAGCTTACAATCAAGAAAACATATGAAAAAATAAATCAAAAAGTTCATCATAAGCGTGCAATTTTCTTTTTACCAAAACAGGACCAATGCCAATAAGCTCCAACTAGAATCAAGAAACGTAAATAATTTCATGATGGTGTAATTCTGGCACCTCGTGGAAAAATCCTGAGTAGACTAACCATCCATTTTTAATGAACAAATTTCATTTCTGTTTGATATTGTGTTTGTTGGAGTGAAATTGCGGACACAGCTGCGTGTGTTTTTGATTGACACCTCAGTCCATTTAAAGCAAATCGTCAACATAGTTAGTTCTCGTGTTGCCAGAGAGTCAGAAAAGACGCAGGGAGGAACCAAGCTGGTCGTATAAGCGATTGGTGGAGCGACAGGTAGGTAGTTAACATTCTGAATATACGTTTGGAGAGAATAAGTTTTCAAAAACAAAGTTAAAAGATAAGTGATATTGCATTTATGAAATGCTTATTATAATGGATTGAAACGAGCTTTCCGCAAATATGGTAGAAGCTTGAGAGAGAAAATACAGTAGAACCTGCGATTCAAAGATAAATCAAAGTGTTGAAAGTATGACACGGTTATTGCTAAGGAAACTAAAAGCTAGAAAATATAGCGATGAGATATATAGAAATAAAGTAGCTAACTCGCGAAGAAAGCACTAAAGAGTAGGAGGATGTTTTAAAACTGAAGTAAAGTGATTCCTTAAGTGTTTGATACAGAATTTCTCGGACATAGCCATTCAACTTAACTGGTAAATTATCATTACTTTGGAGATGACAGAGAGTCAACCTAAAATCCAAAATCTTGCAGAAAACTACAGCAAACTTCAAACGAAAAGAAGATGAAAATCCGATTTGTTAATCTTTAAATCTACAACAAATTTAACTTATACAACTTGCTCAAGGCAGTTAGCCTACATGACGATGCCTTCACAGGATTTAAATGTACGGTACTAGCAACGTTTCTCAACGCTGGTAGCAAGCAGCTTAAGTATAGACAGTGTGTTCAAAACGACAACAACATGCAAATCACCAAATTCAACTGATATTAATCGCAAATTCAGCTGATATTATCTCTCTATATCGTTAGAACTTATCGTTTTAAATGGAGAAAAGACTCAACCGAGCCTTAGGAAATTGGTGTCTTGAGTCAAAAATGATTTAGCAGTCGAAAATTGCATAAGATTTTTCTGACGTCAATGATGAATATATTTAAAAGTTAGATGCAAACTAGAGAGCCCGCTATCATTTTAGCATGAATAGCATAGATAGAGCCTTGATATAGCTATATGATGATAATTTTGACAAATGTTCTGAACCTACCTTGATCAGTATGCAAAAGCCTGTTGGCAAACACCCGGTTAAATGGTATCCCCAATTCTTTTGCCACATGGTCGACGATCGAGTGAAAGCCACCTGATATCAAAAATACAGGCACGTCTCTTGATTTCAATAATGCAGTGAGATCCCTAAAGCAAAACCATAACAGTTGATCAATAACGAACACAGTTCTCGTAAGTGGAAACGGTAAAAAACAGTGCGCATATGCTTCTCCGATCTCGACTTCATTCCAGATTAAACTCTTACTTTTATCAAAAAATAACATAATTCAAACGAGATCATATATAATTCAGAGGATTCAGTATCAATCTTTATTTGATCAATATAGAAGAACAGAGCTGTTTTACGCATAAAAATAAGTTTCTAGCGTCAAAGAATCGGTTCGATCAACATGGTCAATTTACAGAAAAATCTTGATCACAATTAATTAAAAATGCCAAGGCACAAAATGTTAAAAACAAAAGATAATGACAGGAAGAATCTATGATTAATTGTTCATATGCTTCCCAAACAGAACCTTTGGCTATAAATTTATTTCCAATCTTACATTTCACACCCTAAAAAAATCCTTCCCACAATGCATAAAGGTTATACGCTCCTCCATTCTTACCAATACACCAGTTGCACTGCAGTCCCTCTCGCCCTTTGATCAAATGTTAAGAGATACTTTGGCAGACCTCCATTTTTTATTTGTTATAGCTTAGAAGGTAACTATAGTTAACAAACAAAATCATATTTTTTCTCGAGATTTAGCTTTCACAGAACACACTCACAAAGCTTTATGCGTTGCTCGATATTGGTGAGTCAATCTAAAGACAATGTGTTATAGGTGTCTATTTTTCTTCTGAAAACTACATCTTCAAATAATAGCAACACTGTCAAAATTACGAAACAACTAAAGTCGTAGAAAACGCTGGATTCTAGATATGTTCGTGGGGATTTGAAAGAATGAATGACGGGGTAGCTTGTACCCTCAAAAGAAATGAATACAAACATGAACAAGAGAAACAAATTATGTGTTTTACAATAAAATGGAAACTTCCAAAAATATTTGCAACAAGATTGTGGTTCTGATGGCATTTCAAACTACTTTATTCAGAGATATCACAACACAACCTGCTGACTATAGGCAAAACTCTCAGAGTTGTTTTGCACTCAGTAAAATAGTCGCTCACTAAAGTTTGACCAAATTAGATTTTGATTAACTTATGCACACATACCGTTAAAACACATTAAGGTTGTAAACATCTAAAAACATTGTTAGCAGGACATTCCTAAT